>JAWNNQ010001781.1:0-168176 GCA_035044765.1 Leucophenga montana | reverse complement strand
CGCTGCGGCCTGCTTAGTAGCTATGGTTTGAACCAGCGGTGGGCACGAAAGTTTGAATCGAGAGCAGTACAACAACATCTACAACAAACAGAGTTTTTGGAGTCATAAATCTAAGCAAAATGAACACTTTTATGATTCAATACGTCGCGAAGAAAATAGAGCCTTCGCTGTATTCAACACTGAAAAAAATGATTGAAACCGTTTAAATTCACTCACTTAGTTCAATGACTTAGTAAAAATCGTAACACATCAAAACCTACTTCGCTCAGTGTACATGACGCGGCAGAAGTCATAAATCATAGCAAAATGAACAATTTTATGGCGGTCCACGTCGCAACGAAAATCGTATGTCGCTGTTGTTGTTGTCTTGTCGAAAATCGCAAGCATGCAAAAGTAATGGTTTGAGCACTCAGAGTAACGAGAGCAAGGGCTTGCCCACCGCTAGTTTAAACTGAAAGATTGATCCAGCGCCACAGCCTTCTCTTCGTCAGTAGCATAACGATTGTTGTTGCATATTAAAGTTGGTGTATTCCTATGCTTCTACCTGATAATTTTGGAAAGTTTCCAAAAGGAGGAAGAACCTTTGTCTAAGGATGGTAGAGCGATATTCCAGGACTTATTACGAAAGTCTAGCATCGCTTTGGTTATTAGGTTATTTAGCCACTTGAGGAGCCTGGTGTCTATACCTTAGCCAGATGCGCCGTCGGATATTTCTACTTATAACTAAATTTAGGATGTTCTGCGGCAGCGGCTTTGGGGTGAATTCAATTCGTTTTTTAGGTATACTGAAATCTTTGGCTTCACGGAAAGCCTCACTAAAAATATTTATCATATCGTCAATATCGTCTGGATGGCATACAGAGTTGGGATCTATTTGAGGAAGCGATTCGTTAAGAAAACGGGAGAATCTTACCCAATTTTCTCTTTTCATATCGTAGCGAACAAAAGAGTCAGTGAAAAGCGGATCGTCAATGGCTTCTAGTAGCACTGGAAGGCGATCTAAATGTTGTGGGTGATTTGTTAGGAATATATCAAGAGTTGATGGGTTGTCCATGACTTCCTGCAGGAAAATAGGGGGTACGTTAAGAAAAATTTGTTGCAGTCTACTTTGGCTGTTAGCAGTTTTCCCCATAAGTTGGCTCTGAGACAGCCCCGCGACTGATGCCGGCAATTGGAGTCACCTCCTAAGATGTATCTGCCATTGAGACTAGTTGCCTTGTGGATGTCGGCCAGGAAAAGCTGTTTTCTTCTGAGATTTTCTCGGCCCCTTGGGAAATGACATGAGTACACCGATGTATGCGTGTCATTTCTATTGAAAATATTAATGTCGATAGTTTCAATAAGGTTTGTGTTTGGGAGAGGTAGCAGGAAATTTCGAATTGTTTTTAAATGAATATTGCTACCCCTCCCCCTCTGTTATCCGTTTGGTCATTTCTATAGCAGTTGTAGTTGAATATATTAATTGAAGTGGCGTTTTTCAACCTGGTTTCAGAGACTAGGCAAATGTCTATACTGTTGCCGCAAAGAAAGAGACTTAATTCCTCCTTTTTGTTATGAATACCCCTGGTATTCCACGCTACGATTGTTAATTTATGTAACATTAAGAAAGAAATTTAAATGCAAGTGAGGTTATAACCTCAAATTGTTCCGACTTAGTTTTATACAATTACTTAAATTGTTAATTAGCTCGAAAGTACGACTTTTTAGTTCCTCCAGTGAAAAGAGGTCAGTACCACTTGATGCCTTTGGCCTTGACTAGGTTGACGTTTTCGGTTCTGCTGACTGCCCATTGATATTAAGGAAAGTAGTAAAGCAATTCAGCTGTGGCGCCTGTAAGGAATTCATAACGATCCTTGCTTTGGGTTTACCTTTTTCCCGCACTTTCATGTAGTTTAGTCTGCCTGGACACTCCGATGAATTAGCTTTGGGGTTGCCATGACAGTTGGCATACTTGACGAGTAGGTTGTCTTGACAGTCCATTGTTTTGTGGTTTCCTGCGCAGTTCATACAATATGCTTCAACCTCACAGTGGGTCAAACCGTACTTTGACTCTAATATGGTCGATGACTGAGTAATTTCTCTTCAGCTCGATGAGACTGATAGACTTGTTTACAAAGTAAACCACATACAGCGATAGGACACTATTGTTTGG
The DNA here is from genome assembly GCA_035044765.1 of Leucophenga montana. Lineage (NCBI taxonomy): Eukaryota > Metazoa > Arthropoda > Insecta > Diptera > Drosophilidae > Leucophenga > Leucophenga montana. Next base: position 166,024 of record JAWNNQ010001781.1, on the reverse strand, counting down.
TATTTTTCTTTGGATGACGTCCATGCATTGGAGACCCATGCTGATAAGCTGGTTCTTAACAACCTCTGCCTGCGTATCATCGAGGCCTGTGAGCACAGCTTTGTACGGATTACTCTTCTTGTTTGCAAAGGAGAAGAAGGACTAGAGCAAAAACCTCATCGTTCACACAATGCAATCTGACTCCTGTAGAAATTTTTCTGCTAGAGAAATCTTTGATATTTAGTAAATTGCAAATTTTATGTAATTTTTCCGTACCGATTTTTAGTACCGTAATTGGAGGTACATAAACTTTGGTGTTGACAATAATCGTTTATCTCATCGTTTGTTTCATCCCGCAAAAAAACGTGTACCAAATTTTTGTATGAAAATATAGAAAGCGAAGTTTCAAATGAAGTTGCGGAAACCGATTTTAAAAGAGGAACTTTTTTTGTGATCATCGATTCAGTCATGAATAAACTGAAATGATGTAAAAAATGTTTTTTACCAGTCTTAAGAAACTTCTTTAACTTCATATATTTGTATGTATTTATAATTTAGGCTGAAATCCCGGCGGTACTGCAATACCGGGTCAACCCGTGACAGAAGAGGAGCAAGCTCCTAAACAATCCGTCTATTTCCAAAAATCAGTTTAACATTTGTAACAATACAACATATAGATATATTATAACTAATGATGGTTAAATCTAAACCGTGGATATGACAGTGTGTCGAAAGAATTAACTTCGAACAAAGTGAAAATGTTAAGTTTTGATTTAAACTTGGTGAAACATTTACCGAGGCGCTTCAGTTGATGAAACCGTAGCAGAGAGTAAGAGTTGTTTTAGCAGTTCAAGGAAGGGCGATAGAACACATGCAGAAGATCAACAACCGGCTCCCTCGAAAACTTTGGTTACTGAAAGTAACATTGTAAATGTGCGAGAATTCATCAAAAATTAACCGAAACCTTCAATGCGGTACATGGAAATAGAATTGAATATGTTAAAAAAAATCAGTTTAGATGCACGAACAAACGAAGGACGGACTGACGGACGAACAGACGGACTTAGCTATATCGACTCGACTTTTGATGGTGATCAAGAATATATATACGTTATGTTCAAAATAATGAATATTTTGAATAGCAACATAAAGCATTATCAACACTGGCAACTCTGTCATGCTCTCATATATAATATCATATACTACTATGTGTGCGCATTTGTATTCCTATTTGAAAGCGCACACATCAATTAGTCACGAAGCGACCTGGAATGAATAAATACGAATAATTTTGTACGCTCTAAAATCTCCGCTACACTTCACAAACTTAGTATACCATTGGCTCTCCAGGGCAGGAAAAGTAAAACATCTAAGGCTATAGAAGTTTCGCTTACTCCGTGAGCTTATGTGGTTGCGGCTCACACATTTTTATACCATTTACACATAGTATGAAATATATTATGGTATAAAAAAAGTTTTGTAACCTATTAAAGGATGCATCGTAGACCACAATAAATTACATACAAATATACTTGAAAAGCTCGACGTGATGAGTCGATCTAGCCATTTCTGTCTGTCAGGCAGTCTGTCTGTCTGGTTGTTGTTGCCCATTTTCCGAGGGTAAATTTTTAAGGTATCCAGCTGGAACCCCGCACTGAGACTTATTATTATTATTTCAGTTAAATAGGGCATCCATATTGAAATGGCACGCCCACTTTTTTAGGGTAGACCCCATACAAACCAGCAGCCATAAGCCTAAAATAATTTTTACAATCGCACAAACTTAGTCCATATATCAATGCCCTGCAAGGCAGCGTTTAAAAAAGAAAATTCGGTGTCACTTTTAACCTATAAACTAGGCAGCCTTTTTCGTATAGTTTTTTTTTTATACAAAATTTAACCTTTTTCAGTCTAGTTTGTTTTGCGAAACAAAATTTGTCAACACTGCTCAAAGCGTCACAACACTATGTCGGCTATCTGTATAGACGCTTTTGTACAGACGCACCGAACTGTTATAAGTGCGAGTGATGCACTACACAAACACATATAAATGAGTGAGTAGAAATGAACGACAACTCAAATTCGAAAGTTCTACGCGTCAATTTGTAAAACGGAATGATTTAGTGAAAAATTACAATGGAGAGAAAGATTTCATTGAAAGTTTTGGCAGCTATTAAAAGCGATCTGCGCCGCGGTATTATTGAAAATCAAAATCGTGGTTTGTATCACAATGCGACGTGGTTGGCGGAACTGCACGCTGGATTGGATGACATAAATATTGACAGCGCTGCCGACGCCGCTGGCGCTACTAAAAGTGCACAGCAGATGGATACTTCATTCAGTGAGGCTCAAATGGACGGCATATCTCCAGTGGATTACGGTGCCTACTTTATGGCTAAGAGTTACTTTGACTTGCGTGAATATGACCGTGCAGCGCATGCAGTCAAAGATTGCAAATCGTGTGTACCACATTTTCTGCATCTGTATGCAATTTATATGAGCTGCGAGAAAAAATATTTGGACTCACTAACTGAAAAGGATATCATAGAAGCCACACCTCGTAACAATGACCATAAAGATTTGCTGGTTATGCTGCGTGCAGAGCACAGACATGGGCGTTTGGATGGCTACGGTTTGTATCTGTTTGGCGTTGTATTGAGGAAACTGGATTTGCCAGAAAGAGCTTTGGAAATGTTTGTTCAGGCGGTGCACATGAAGCCGACGCTGTGGAGCGCATATGTGGAAATTGTGCCACTCATTAATAAAGAGCAACTAGCTGCATTGAACTTGCAAACCAAATGGATACATAACTTTTTCAGAGCTCATGCGTTTTTGAAATTATCCATGAACACTGAAGGTCTGAAGATCTATGCAGAGCTACAAAGGAGAGGCTTTGAAAAATGTTCTTTTCTTGAAGCTCAAATGGCGCTGGCATATTACAATAAACGAGGTGGGTAGCTAAAATTCTTATATATATGTATATGAACTCATAAACTAACACATTTGTATATACATAGATACCAGAACCGCTATTAAAATCTTTCAAAAGCTGATGAGAACTGATCCATTTCGGCTGGACAATCTAGAAACGTACTCGAATTTATTACTTTGCACAGGACTAAAAAACGAATTAACACTTTTGGCGCAGCATGCGGTTACCATTAACAAATTTCGCTGGGAGACATGTTCTATTTTAGGTGAGAAACTATATATTTAAGTAATAATAGCTATTAATATACATACTTAAAATGCTTGTAGGCGATTTCTACAGCATGCGCGGCGATGATATTAAATCCTTGTCGTATTTTCAACGTTCGCTCCGTCTAAATCCTGAAAATTCCAATGCATGGACAGTAGTTGGAAACAAATTTATGAAGGTACAAGAAATTGAAAGAGCAGAACGTTGCTATCAGAAGTCATTGGAGTTCAATAAGCGCGACCATCGCGCCTTGTATGGATTGGGTCTGATATACAGAATGGAGCAATTAAATCAATTTAGTCTATATTATTTGAAAACTGGACTAGATATAAAACCAAACGACTCTCGTATGCTAATTGCAATGGCTGAGATATACGATAACAGCAAGAAATTCGAAATCGCATTGATGTGGTACTGGAAAGCGTGTAATACCGGTGATATCGAGGGTGATGTGATGTTTAGGATGGCTGGATTATACGAAAAACTTGACAACACTGTCGCTGCTGTGCACTGCTATAGCTCATACTGCCATAACACTTTTAAGACAGCCGATAAGAAATACATAAAACATGCCTATTTCGCGCTTTTCAGATACTATCAGGATGAAGGTGACTCGAATCGTGCAGCTTACTACAACTCTAAGTACTTGGAATGCGATGCTGTTCAGGTATGTTTGTAAAAAGATAACTTACATATGTATTTTATATATGCTATATCAAGGGATTCTTCTTCTTAGGTGGTGGGTGAAAGCACACCATTTAGTATAGTTTAGTGGGTGTTTAGCAATAAATGTAAAATATAAAATTAAATGCACTCTAATTGAAAACTAGATCTATGACCATATTCAAGCTACTACTCTTCATTTACATGTTCTAAACGGACCCCGGACTATTTCAGCTTTGTCAAGTCATCCTAGACACAGAGTTACACTGGCTCAATATAACAATTACTTTAGTTTTTTGGAACCAATCGACTTTTGTGTTATCAAAAACATAAATCATAATATTAAATACCGTTTTGAGCTGTCTTCTGACCACTCTCTTATTCAGTTCACTGATTGGCAAGCTTAGAAGGAATTTCGAAATAAATATTTTCGATCGGATATCTCATTAAAATCTGCAGATGATAAAGAAAGTTTCGTAATATATATTAACGACTCTGTAGCTATAGCGGCGCTGAGTTTCACTCTGGCTTTAATTCGAAAGGAAGCTGTGCAATTCACAACCTTAAAGAAACACTTAATCAAAGTACTAACAACTACATACATATATAGAAAGTTTCCTAATCCATTTGAGCCCAACCGTAGGTACTAATTTCTCTGTTTGGAAGACTAATAAAAAAAAAACGATGACTCGAATTACAATTGACGTTCTTATAGGAGTACCATAAGGAAGTTACCTGGGACTTTTACTGTTCATCCTATTTATTAATGATCACCCAGCTATTCTATCGTAATGCCTCACTTTGATGTATGCTGATGATGTTACGCTATGCTTGAGTTACAATGGTTCAATTTGGCATGATAAACATGTAAACTAACGTAATGATCTAGTTATAAATTGCTCTTAGTGAAAAATAATGACTTCTTGACCTAGAATCCCTATATTATCTATACATCTCATTGATGATTGTCTCCTAGAGCTTGTTCTCTCGATTAATGGTCTTGGTGTTCTTTATGACCCAATATTTTCATTCGCTACACATATTAATAAGGCAATCATATCTAATAAGGCAATGGGGCTGCTTGGTTTTGTTAAACGTTAGTCGATAGTCGAAAGAACTCAGATAGGGAGAGAGCTCAGGTCATTGTGGTTTTACGAGCGCTTTACCTGAATTTTACCTACCTTAGACGTAAAACTTTAGAAAAAAAAAAATCATTTGTCCTCTTCACAAGCGATTATGTTGGTTTTAAATGGGTTAAAAGGGGTGTGAACGTTTTGCACTTGCCCATTTATAAAAAATAAAATGTAGTGTATACCAATATATTTTATATTATATAATTACAGGAAAGACAGATAATCAGGCATCAGAGCAGTCAGCAGATGGAGCAGATGGAGCATATGGAGTTGACCATAACCGATGTCAGCAGCGATGTAGATTTAAACATGGACAAGTGTTCATTGCGTCGAACTGTCAGCTGTCCTGATATAAAATGCAACGAAACTGCCGGAAAGTCTTTGACAAACTATATTGTTGAGGAACCGGCACCATTTGATCCCAACGATGTTCCCACAACTTCAAGAGCAGCGCAGATTTCAGCAAATGTTGATATGACTGAAACTATTTCGGAAGAGGCGCACTTGATCGAAGATAGCTCCGTAAATATTACCACGACTTTCAATGACTAAACGTAATTGTAGCTAAAACGGTCTGGTGACCTAATTCCATGTTAAGCACGCAGTATGTTGAAATTTTTTTAATGGTTTTTATTTTGGGCACACTAAAAATTTGAACGAAAAACTAATAAATTAAACAACTAAATTACTAATCGAACTCTCTTGATGCTAATCCTTTATTATATATGTCTATTAAATAATACTAGTAAGCATGGCCAGCGGTCGACTGTAGTGTAGGAAGAATTTTGTATATTATTACGTTTATGTATTTGTTGTTATTGCTATCCCGCCATGCGCTTGAGCTGGAAAACTGTCGATAGTCACACTATCGAGAGTTTTCTTAACGATTGTTGAAACTATTGTCACTATGGATAGTACTATCGTTTTACTAAAAAATTTAACATTATTGAACAAATATTTTAATTTTTTAATAACATAAGGGAAAAGAGATCTACAATCTAATCATTCAGCAAAGTATTTTTGTTAACAAAGAGCAACTTGTTCGTTGTAAGTGCTGCTCGTTTGTCCCAATTGGTGTATCCAGCCGTGCTAAACATCCGCTCGGATTCGGTTGAGCAAGCTGGAATGCAAAAGTAGCGTAGAGCGCAAATGCTTTTGATTTGCATGGCTTTGAAATTTGAAGGTGTTAATAATATAATTTAAAATATAATTAACTATTAAAAGCATGGAATAAAACCGGTGCCGTTAACCAAAATTAACCGATTCAAATTGAGAGCCGAAACCGGAACCGATATTTTATTTTTTTATACCATTCACAAATAGTGTGAAATGATATTATCAGTTTGTCTGAAAGTTTGTAACGCATTAAATGAGGCATCGTAGAACCCATAAAGTATATATATATAGTCGATCTAGCCATGTCCGTCTGTCTGTCTGTCTGTCCATCTGTATGTTGTTGCCCATTTTTTGGGGACCAATTTTGTTGCTATCCAGTTGAAATTTAGCACTGGCACTTCTTTTTGTTGCAGTTTAATAGAGTGTCAAGATAGACCCGCCACGCCCACTCTTTGGGGTATCCCCCATACAAACCCAGCGCCCACTTCTGACTTTTTGTATGAAAAACATTTTCTTTGTAGTCAATATCAACTTAATAATTGATATGGTAACTTTCGGTGAACGGATGCTTGACATATACATTAATGGCCGGGACTCGCTCACTATTTGGGGTAGCCCCCATACAAACATTCTTCCCAATTTTGTGTTTTTGTAAGAAAAACTTCTTTATTGAAGTCAATATTAGGTTGAAATGCGATATGGTGCCATTTTATAGACAGCCGCTTAACATACATAGACTTATGGGCGTGGCCCGCCCACTTTTTGGGGTAGTCCCAAATAAACCAGTTCACAGTTCACTTTTATGCATTTGTATGGAAAACGTCAATATCAACTTGAAATTCGATATGGCGGCATCTTACACATCTACTACATCGCTTCATACACATATTCACATCTTTTTAGGGTAGCCCTCATTTAATACCCCTTTTCTATGTTTTACAATACGATTTAAAGTGTCGTGTGAATGGTATTAGGGCTTCGGTTCAACCGAAGTTAACGTTTTTTTCTTGTTTTTTTTTTTTTTTAAATAGAAACCTTTTACCGAAAAAAAATTAATTCAAAGAACAGTACCGGAACCAAAACATTTGTACCGGGATAGTTTCGGTTCTTACAGCTCATATCATATACCGACAGTATGCGTAGTGGCAATATTTGCACAGTTTCCCAAAATTCAAGTTAACTGCCAGAATCCTGACCTATATGATGCTGGAGTATCTGCTGGATAAGAACGTGTATGACTTCTGCGACAACTTTCTTTATAAAAAGAAAAGTCTGACGAAAGACGAAATTGTTAGCGTTGTCGAAACAGCTAAAATTGGCTTCATTGTAAAATTCAAATTGATAAAAAAAGGTGCTGTTCTAGCTAAATTTTTAGTCTCCTAATTTGAAATACGTGAGTCTACTCTTTTCTAGAATAGTTCAATTCTATATGCCATATTTGTAGACTCCCGATGTAATGTAAAACTGACTTCTGAATAGGAAAGTAGTTGTATATCAGCTTGGACAGATTTATATTCCAGAGTTTTATCCGTTGCTGAAATAGTGCAAACTATATGAAGAAAGTAGTAATTTGTGTGGAACTGGAGACGAAATCGATGCATACATGGATTTGTTTAATAAGAAACTCAGACTTCTCAGACTTAAGCAATTAAACAGCAAAGAAACTGTACTGAAATAGTGGTTAGAAAATTCCGTAAATTTCGCAGAACTATTCGAATTGTCTAACGTTACTCTCGCAGTTCCAGCTACGCAAGTAAGCGTCAAGTTTATTATGCATCTGCTTAGCAATCGTCTGGACACAAAAACTCTGAATGCCATAAGGTTTTTAAGATGTAACTACAATTAAACAAGAACAAACATTAAATTTGGTAGAACTGAAGCTTCAATACTCTTCACACGCATTAAACAAACTACTGCCAAGACGGTTGGGTTTTTGGGGATTTTTTTTCTTCTAAAAGTGGCACCTATTAATATAATGCTTCAATGATGCTCCTGTTCATAAAAGAAGCCTTCATATAGAATTTCAAGTTGATTTTAACTGTAATGAAAAAGGTTTTGGAATCTCCGATGCTTCGTTTAATGTGCTACAAACCCCAAAACATAATTCTAATAATATTCACACTATGTATGAAGAGTATAAAAATTTAAGAATGTGTGTATTTACTTTCTCTTGAATAAAGAGTTAAGTTTATTTTAAAGAAATTAAATAAGATGTTATTAATTTGTTGAAGAATTTTAATATTGACCGGTAACGGTACCAAACCGGTATACAGAAACTACAATCCAAGAACCGTACCGAAACCGAATACCGAAATAAGTTGGAACCTGTACAGAAGCTTATACCGAAACACACGTTTTGGTACGTATCGAAACCGGAACCAAAACCGAAATACATTTCTGTTTTATTAACTGATTTAAACTATTCGATCCCACACACATTATACTCGTACCCATATGCAGAGTATCCAACAAAAAATACCTGTATAAACTTTATAACAGTTTAGTTCATAAAAACTAAAATTAACGCAAAAAGTTTTCTATTTTCTGGAATATTTACTCTTTTGTTGCAGCTGAAGATTATGCCGAAATATTTGTAACAAACACTTGCTCGAAAAAGTCTGCGTACACCATAGCCGTAATGTTGTTTCTTCATGCCAGTTCGTTTTCCTTTCATTCGGAAAATACAAAATATGCTCTCATCCGAAAAATAAAGGGTTGTTCTAAAACTCTAGGGGCTTGGAAACGTACTCTCATTTGCAAACGCCATGCCCTTCTGCTTATTTACAGCTGAGATATGGGTCTTCGTATTAAAAATTTCAGAGCTGTATCGTCGGAAACTACTTTTTAACAAGTTTCTTCTACTTCTGGTTTCATTTGGTGAGCAGTCAACCTTGGATTCTACCGCACTAACTGAATGTCGCGTTTTTTCGTCTCGTTTTGTTAAGAGGATGGACGACCTGATCGGGGTTTTGGCACATGATGAAACCCGTTGAAGTGTAGTTAGTTACAAGTCTTTATATTGATGAGTGAGCTCTGCCCACTACTTTCCAATTTATCTATAGGATTTTCCCTCAAGATATAGCTTTACAATAATTTTCTTGCCCATCCGCGCCAATTTGATTTCAGTTGTCGTCCACGGCTCTATTAACTTTTTTTTTTGATACTCCAATGAAAAAGAATGAACTAAAACTTCAAAGTAAGACAAGCATTTCTTAAAACATTTTTATGTAACGCATCTCGTATGCAGCTGTACGTAGACTTTTGCGGTAGTGCTTTTCTGACATGTTGTATCATAAAATGATTTAAAACTATAATTTTTAGTGCTTAAAATGCTGTAAAAATGTTATTAATTAAGAGAAATTAATAAACTATTTAATAAAACAAAGTTTGATTCAATACAAAAAACATCAGCTGAGATAATTGCAATTAAAATTAAAATTTAAGACTTTTTTGTGGTGTACACAGACTTTTTCGAGCAAGTTTATATTCTTGTTCGGCTCGATGAGTCGAGTCGATCTAGCTATGTCCGTCTCTCTGTCAATCTGTCCGTCTGTATGTTGTTGCGCATTTGTTTTGCACCAATTTTTGTGATATCCAGTGGCAGTGAAGGATGTTTTTGTTTTCAGTAGATGTTTTTGTTAGACTCGAATCTACTTTGTTATAAATATTTACGAGTTTTACAAATTTTGAATAGCTTCATTCCGTATATGTATTCCTTTCAAATACAGTGAATTATCTTTTTGAAACTTATAGCCACTTATAATTCGCTTGTAGTTTGTGACATATTATTCTTAAAGGAACCGCCACAGAGGTAGTTGAGTTATGTTGCTTACTTTTTTTTTTGTATTTTATTACTTTTATTGTTGTTTATATTATTTTATTTTATACTATTTCTTTGAAGAAATATAACAGTTAGTTCTTTTGAAACTATCTTCGTGGATCGTCAAAAAATTCGAATACTTGTCTAACGTCGTTGAATCAGTTTTGAGCGATAATTTTGAAAAAGAGAGCTGAATCTTAAATCGTCGTTGAAAAACAAAAATATATTTTTTCTTTCTCTCCACTCGCTTTCTACTCTTTTTAACAGACTTCAAAAAAGGAGGAGATTTCTCAATTGGATTCGCGGATAACTTCGTCGTTTATGATTTTTTGTTAGAAAGGTAATATCCCAAGGGTGGTACCATGATAAGGAAACCAGGATCTGCTGATGGCATCCCAGAGAAATCGAGGGGAACCCTCGAAAATCGTAGTGGCGACTAGTGCGTTTGTTAATTTTTTCATTAAGTATTTTATAAAGCATTACTATTTAATGAAGGTCTGGAGTCAATCTGATGATTTAGCCGAAAGACAGTCGAGGGAACTCCTCACGATTTACAGCAATTACCTTTTGTTTGGGCTTCAATATGCCAAAATGTTCAGTTCGTACAAAAATAATACCTAATTTAGATTGAAGTTTTACATAGGAATACCACTAACTACTAGGCATGCTGATGCATCAATTTGACACTGAATTTAAGTTGCGTAATCGCTTCATCTCTAGTAATGCTCTTTCGTCGTGTGGCCTAACCAATAATTTGTTTGTTCCCTGCAACTTGTGAACTGCCCAACTTAAAATCAAAGGTAACATTCGACGCTCGACATTTCCGTATCATTTTGTTGCCTGAAATGATGCAACAGTAGGAGTAATCGATACCCAGCCATTTTCAACCATGCCATCAACGACGTCTGCCCGCGTTCGGGTCGCGCACTCTAGCACGCCTCCCCTCCCGCACCGCGCACTGCATGACGTTGTTGTATTATATCCACCGTATTTGTGAACATTGTGAACTTAGAAGATAATTACCACAGAACAGATATTCCGTGATAATTGCCAAATAATATTAGCATGAGTTGTGAGAAAGATTGATAATGCATACATATACCTATTTATTGTTTTACTTGGCATCGACTTCAAAATTATAAAATACTTACATATTTAATTATTTCTGATTAACTAAATCAAAATACGAATTACTCTGCGTACAGGCTTGCTTATTCGAAGAAAATGATATGCTAATAACTGGTTGGATAACTCTTTTTCGCCAGTACCTCGTAAGTCTTTTTTGTATCTTCAGTTGTATTTTTTTCCAATTCCTCCATTATTATGTCTTTTTGCCTATTTTTTGGAGGTAATGGTATGTTGACGAACTCTACGTTCAAGTAAGTCCCACAAATGGTCTACGGGAATCAGGGCCGGACATTGGGGAGGTGTCCTCAACTGATGTTTTATATAATAAAGGAACTGTGCTTGAGGTTGTTGTCTTGCTGAAACCACTCCCTACTTCTGCGAACTTTGCAGCAAATTATCGTTCAAGACTTGGATATAACTAGTTTGGTCCATTATTGATTCAATAAATGTTAGTTTGCCAATAGCATTGGCTGCCATACAACCCAAGCCACAAGAGAGATGGACGACTTTATCGTGGTTTTGGTATGAAGGAGCCCGTTGAAGTCTAGTTACTTACAAGTCTTTGTGTTGATGCGTGAGCTCTGCCCACTACTTTTGTAATTTTTTATATGATCTTCCCTCAAGATATACCCTATTAACCTATCCGCACCAATTTGATTTACGTTGTTGTCGATGGGGTTATTAACACTTTTTTGACACTCTAATTGATTGAAAAAGTATGAACTAAAACTTCAAAGTGCGATAAGCATTTCTTAGAATATTTTTAGGAGGCGGTAATCGCATATTCGCTCGTTAATTCCATGCATCTCGTATGCAGCTGTACGCAGACTTTTTCGAGCAAGTGTCCCTACGACATTAGACGGAAATATTCTCAAGAATTTTTTCCGAGACAACGAAAATTCAGCAACTTTAAACTTATACAATGTTTGCATACTTGCCTAACTGCATAAACATTTAATACGCTCAATATAAAGCTGTGTAGAATTCCAAGACAATCCAAATGCTATAAAAAGTTGGGTGAGAAAATTTTATTTACTTAACCAAAAACAAAAACAAAAATTTGAAATTAAGTTTATAATATTTTGGCAATTCGGGATTGAGAAGATACCAAACCTGTGTACCAGATGCTGTGCGTTGCATTTGTGCGACAAACAAGTACTGAGCCAAAAACAACCTTGAGCTTAGTTCAGCCAAGAGCGCAGCACGCGCTTTTCGAAAGAGTAAGCCCACCTGAAACGTAAAGTGGCCGAGCCGTAACAAATTTCCAAATGAAAACTTTCAATTTTCTTAGAAAATAGTAATTGCCTTAGTTTGCCGCCGGTGATACTGGCAAGAGAACAAAACGACGAATGGATGAAACGCTGAAAGGACGAAAAGTGTAGAACACTGCTCAACACTTAATGCAGACGATGCGATGACGAAGCGTGCCACAAATGCTTGCAAAAGGCACAAAACAGAAAACAGCATATACACACGTATGTAGTATTCAGTCAATAAAGTAAAATCCTTTTGAGAATCTTTGCACTTAAGAACTTGTGCTAAAGGTCAGCACTGCACAAGTGAGGTAGGCAATGAGTGAAAGCCCAGCACCAAAGGGTACAGCGTCTCAGCCACACATCTTTCTATACTATAGTATATAATCTGCTCTAACTCATTGGCAAACCATTCAAAGTTTACTTTGCTGAGTTGCTGCTGTAATATTGCCGACCGACTACCTATGTACCAACTGTGAACTGCGAGATCGTAGCAGCGTTTGGATGGAGTGAAGTCCCTGTCAAGGATTAGGCGCAACATGAAAAGTTTCACAACATCGAAAGTGAGCTGTAAATATTTATGCTTGTATTTTATTTATTTACATTGTCAAAACCAATTTTGCCCAAGGGTTCAATTGTTTTCACTTTTACTTACATTTCTGTGTGTTATACCACCCAACTCTAATCCAGGACACGCTTCCACAATGCATATCCTATAGATTCAATATATATTGTACAATATAAACTAGAAGAGTAGAAGGTTGTAGAAAAGTGCGAAAGTGTTGTTTGCTTTCAATTAGATGGCTGCCTTCAACGCCTGCCACTTGCCACTTGCCGTCTGTAGTCCTGCTGTGCGTGACTTGGTCTCGAACTAAAAAGCGTTAAGCGCTACTAAATCTAATTTCAATTACTACTGCTACAATAACAAGAACATCAGCTGCTCTTGAGCTTCTGTACAAGTATTGCAATAGCTAAGTGCGCGCTATAAATACATTTTTAATTGAAATCGCAAAATTTATAGATTCGCATGTTTTGAAATATTTCATCTTCATATTACGCTGCCGGCAAATAGTATCTACAACTTTTTCACTAGATTGCCTCGCATTATTCGAGAACTTATTGGGGATTAGTTAGATACACGTATAAGTGCAAACTGGACGCTTCTTGGCGATAGGTTTTGATGTGTACACTCCTCGCTACTTGAATAGGACATGCCTTAAGTCTGTTTTCTATTGCCAACTACATCCAAGTTTTAAGTTGAAGTTCATTTAATTGTTGTAATTTAATCCAAAGTAAGACTTAATGCTAGAACTTTAAGTATTTACAAAAAATTATTTGCATGGCTTGGGTTACGAATATTGTTTTCGTGATTCATATATTTGACATGATAAGCATCTCCAAACAATCCGATGAGTATAACGGCCAGCTTAGTAGCTCAACATTCTATTATCATATTGATAAATCTACGACAGAGGTCCGAAAAGGTAAATGCCTCTTGTAATATAGTATTGTAAAACAATGCATTCATTGTGTGTGACAAAAATTTTAATTTGCAGGTGCCACAATACGAATTAACCCCCATCAAAGTCTGCCGCTTTGTTATTCTTCAACCTTTTAATTACTGAGTCGATTTCGTTATAATCCGGTGGCTCTACAATAGAACCATCTTGCATTGGTGGTTCTAGAAATACTTTTCTATCGGCGGCATTGGCAGCCGTATCCAGAGAGTGGGAGGGAGATATGCCTCCACTACTCACTTATATCTTCACAAACCGGAGTGGTCTCCCGGTTTAAAAGACTTCTGCTGCCAAAAGGTAATAGTCCGAGTCGATATTATGACCTCGTACCGTTCACACATCCAACAGACTCAATGCGTACCTTCCGACGGTCACAACATGATCCATTTGATTACGTGTGTTTTGCTCGGGACTGCGCCAAATGGCCTTGTGTTTGTTAAAGTGTGGAAATCTCTTGCTACTGATTAATAAGTTTCGACCTGCGGCGAAGTCGATTAGCCGCCCCCCCATTGCTAGAGGTAGTGTCGTAAAGGCAAAATTTTCCAACTGTTGGGCCAACGATTTTTTCCTTCCCAATTTATTTTTACATTATGATTGGGGCAGCGCTCGCATGACCACTTTAATAGATGTCACAGGATGCCTTGTTTGCGACCGACCAGCACAAGTAAAGACAAGAAAAAACGTTAACTTCGGTTGAACCGAAGCTCTAATACCATTCACACGAATTTTACAATAGTATGGTAAAACATAAAAGTGGGGGTTTAAACAGAGGCTACCCAAAAAAGTGGGCGGTACACGTCCACTAGTAGATGTGTATGAAGCGCTGTAGTAGATGTGTAAGATGCCGCCATATCGAATTTCAAGTTGATATTGACGTTTTCCATACAAATGCATAAAAGCGAACTGTGGGTTTATATGGGACTACCTTAAAAAGTGTAAAAAGGGGACACTCCCATATGTATATGTATATGAATGGGTTGTCCATTAAAATCCACAAAATCAATTTTCAAGCTAATATTGATCTAAATGAAGGATTTTTTCATAAAAAACAGAAAATTGCACGGTGGGTTTGTATGGGGGCTACCCCAAAAAGTGGGCGTGGCGGATCAATTTTGGCACTGTATTAAACTGCAATAAAAAGAAGTGTACGTGGTCCCCAAAAAATGCGCAACAACATACAGACAGACGGACAGACAAACAGACGGACATGGCTAGATCGATACGTCTCGTCGAGCTGATCAAGAATATATATACTTTATGGGTTCTACGATGGCTCCTTTTATGCGTTACAAACTTTCAGACAAAGTGATAAAAGAAACTCAAAAGAAAGTTCACATTTGATTTGCTGATTGCGTGTACACAACTATTCCGTTTGGCGCGGGGGTATGCCAATCGGTAGCCTAGCTTTTGGGAAGTTAGTCGTTATGTAGCGTTTCTCAGGAGTGGACCGTGCGTAACTCAGCGACTGTTGCGCGTATAAAATTCTGCAGTATT
Source organism: Leucophenga montana (assembly GCA_035044765.1). Taxonomy (NCBI): domain Eukaryota; kingdom Metazoa; phylum Arthropoda; class Insecta; order Diptera; family Drosophilidae; genus Leucophenga; species Leucophenga montana. Next base: position 150,722 of record JAWNNQ010001781.1, on the reverse strand, counting down.
CGACATGTGTTTCATTCAAATGATGCGCCAAGCCCTCGACTCATTGGAAAATGGGTCGAGAAGTTTGAAGAGACCGGTTCAACGCTGGAAAAATCAAAATCCGGGCGTCCAAGGTCTTCGAGAACGTTCGAAAACGTAGACAGTGTTACTCAGTCTGTTCGTGACAACCCGCACCTTTCGATTCGGAAGCGTGCTATTGCTTTAAACGTGCATAAATCATCATTGTTCCGCATTTTACACAAAGATTTAAAACTGCACCAATACAAAGTTCAGTTGGTGCAAGAATTAAAGCCTCAGGATGCTGGGCAGAGGATTGAATTCATAAACCAGATGATTGAGCGCTTTCCAACGTTTACCAACATCTTGTTTTCGGATGAAGCTCATTTCCATCTTAATAGACATGTAAATAAGCAAAATTGCCGCTACTGGAGTGCAACCAATCCAAAACACGAACATCAGAAACCCCTACCCTTATCGGCCCTTACTTCGTGCCTGAACTGCAAAACTTTCCAGGTTAAACCCAAACATTTTTTTCAATAAACTACTTACTTTTTTTTATCGATTTTTTAAATGTGACCTTTCTTTTGAGACACCTTGTACCATTTCACACTATGTGTGAATGGTATAAAAATAAATAAAGCAAACATGCATAAATATATATGTACTTCTGTATTTACATGTACACACATCCTAACACCTGCATTAATGCTCTGGGAGCAGCCACGTCGCCCACTCATTAATTGCTGTCTTTCTTTCTCAATTTTAAGCACATGTGAGTTGCTGTGAACAAAATTTTAAATTGCACTGCTTTGTATGAAATGACTTATCTATATACATAAATATTTCATTACCGATTTTATGCCTGTTAAATTTTTTCCCTTTATGACACTACAATTTGACAGATGAAAAGAAAATACTACAACAGACGCACCATAACACACATGTGCTTCTTCATACGTGTACGTACGTAAGCAACAGCGAATGCAAAAATTTCTTGTTATTTTTATATGAAATTAAAGTTTCTGGTTTAAAGCTCAGTACTGAGATCGATGAAATATTTTTGTTTTAAACACAGTTTGAAAATTCATGTGAATAGTATTAAAACTTCCGTAACACCGAAGTAAACGTTTTTTCTTGTCTGTTCTTTTTTTTTTTTCTATTATTTATTAATAGCTCAAGTTTGTATGAGAGCTACTCCTAAAATTGAGCGAAATAAGACCCTTAATATTTATAAGAAGCCACCATATCAAATTTTAAGTTAATATTGCAGGTAACGAAAAAGTTTTTCGTACCAAAATCCATTTGTTTGGGGGTCATCAACAGCTGGCGGTTGATTTGTATGGGTGCTATACCAAAAAGTGAAGTGATCACACCCATTCGTAAAATGCCACCATGTCTATTTTTTTTGATTTCGCCTCCAAATTATTAGTTTTTCATGAAAGAAAATCAAAAGGGGGCAGGTGTTTTGTATGTATATTCCATTTGGTTCAATGATTTGGTAGGTCTCAGCTGGAAAAACCGAAAATTGATTCCCAACAAATGCGCATCAATTACCAAACGATCAGACAGCCTGATATGGCTAGATCGACTCGTCTCGGCGTGCTGATCAAGAATATATATACTTTACTTTAAGAATATATATACTTTTATACTGATAATACCATTTAAAACTATGTGTAAATGGTGCAATATGAAATGGAAGCGCTATAGCCGAGAGGCTTGACTATATTATAACCTGTGCATGCCATATAGTGTACGCAAACGCAGGTGGACTTTTATCACTTGTGTGTAATACCGTACACAGTGACAGACTAACTATTTTATGTACCATATATTAATTATCAATCCACTTAAACTAGGAAATATATGCTTTATGTTTCTCAAGAGTTGGATAAAGTATCAAAAAATATATTTCAAAAGGGATAATTGCACCAGTCTTGGTTGAAAAAGTCTGTTCGCTTCGCACCACGACCAAAGATTTAACTACGATTTTACCGAAGAAACCGAATTCGCTTGTCCTTTAAGATTATCGCTATCTACATATAAATTGGCAACTGCAAATCATTCACACCGTTTTTAACCATCGTGAACACATCATATTATTTGGGATAAATGTAATTTTTTTTTTTAATATTTCGTCTAAGGTAGGTAAACACCAGATAACGCCCTAGGCAAATCACAAAGACTCTCTCTCACAAAAAGGTCTCTCTGTATCTCAGCTCTGTCGTGCTCACATTATAGAGCACGTCGATTGAGCACGGCGAGTTAGGCTCGAAACTCTTGTGGGCGCACTTGCAAACATATTGGCGAGCATCACTTGAGTGTGTTTTTTATAGTATTTTAGTTGGTAAAATTTTAAAAGAATGGGAATCAAATAAATATTTAAAACAAAAAGGAGAAAGAATTAATACACAAAGAAACAAGAAAAAACGTTAACTTCGGTTGAAAAGAAGCTCTAATACCGTTCAAACGAAATTTTAAATATTATTGTAATACATAAAAGTGGGGTTTAAATAGGGGCTACCCCAAAAAGTGAATGGTAAACGCTCACTATTTCAAGTTTATATTGACGTTTTCAATACAAATGCATAAAAGTGAACTGTGGGTTTATATGGGACTACCTCAAAAAGTGGGAGGGACACGCCCATTTTAATATTTATATAAAGCGTTTGTCCACTAAAATTCACCAAATCAAATTTCAAGCTAATATGCATTTTAATGAAGAATTTTTTCATAAAAAACTCAAAAAGTAGGCGGGCCATGCATTTTAAACGGCTGTCTCTGAAAGGGCATCATATCGCAATTTAACCTAATATTGACTTAAATAAAGAAGTTTTTCTTACAAAAAGTCAAAAGTGGGCCAGAGGTTTGTATGAGAGCTATCCCAAATACTGGGCGGGTCCCACCCATTAATGCATATGTCAAGCATCCGTCTACTAAAAGTTACCATATCAATTGTTAAGTTGATATTGATTACAATAAAAATGTTTCTCAGACAAAAAGTCAAAAGTGGGCGGTGAGTTTGTATGAGGGCTACCCCAAAAAGTGGGTGTGTCGGGTCAATCTTGACACTCTATTAAACTGCAATAAAATGGATAGCATAAAAATTGTTCGCCAAAAATTGCGCACGAACATACAGACGGACAGACATACAGACGGACATGGCTAGATCGACTCGTCTCGTCCAGCTGATCAAGAATATATGTATATACTTTCTGGGGTCTACGATGCCTCCTTAAATGTGATACAAACTTTCAGACAAACTGATAGTACCATTTCACACTATGTGTGAATGGTATAAAAATTGTTTATAACTGTGAATTAATTAATTCCGTATATGTGGGCTGTCCTTAGAGCAGGACTTTCCTAAAGGAGAACACCCAAAGTGTGAATCATTTCCGAGTCATAATTTGTACAGTGTACCAAAATACAACACCAGTGAAAAGTAACTAATTCTCTTTAGCATCAAGCAGCCGACCTTGGCATGCGATCGTTCGTATATTTATAAAAACACAAGGATTTTCGTTCACATGCGGTTTTGGCTGGACAGCGTTGATTTAGCATTTTCCGCGACCATCCTGTATTATGAATATTTTTTTTAATGGGCACTTTAAAGACAAATTTCGTTTAAAGTCTAATTTCGACCGATGGGAGAACTCTAGTACTTAAAAATAAGTATAAATACCTACAAATAAACTAAACAATTGCATAAATGCAAATCATAAAATATAGCAATAGTGAAGCAAAATTTGTATTTATTTGTTTATTTATTTATTCGGTTAAAGTTTCTGCGAAATCAATTAGTTGCATTTGCTATAACAATTAGAGTAAAACATTAAGCAAACATATACAATATTATAATTGTAAAGCGTAATAATCACATTAATTACAAATCTCATAATCCTGTTTTAATATAATTTGGTTGCAAGCGAAGGAGGGCGGAAACGGAAGTCGTATTGATAACAACAATGGCGGCAATGACAACAAGTCAGGCAGGCAGCTGTAACGCCAACAACAACAACAACAACAAAACACACAAGCGCGCATACCAAAGTCAATAAACATATTGTACTAGCATAATTCAATATGGAGTGATGGCGGTAGAGAGCAAGGGGATGGTGTTAAAACGACTCACACACACGCACACACACACGCCGGCTTTTGTTTATTTAAGGTTGTGCGGAAACACATGGAAACATATTAAATATGTGATTATGAATTCAACTGTCTATGTGGATCTCTATGCGAGTATTAGTGTGTGTGTGTGTGTGTGTGTGTATATTGTTGTTGTTTCATGATTAGCACTTAATCCGTTGTGTTTTACTTCATTTTTTTCAATGGCTGCGTATTAAATCAACAAAAAAGTGTTGCATACCTTGAGGCATTCATTAAAAATAAGGCTGGAAAAACTCCTCGCGGTTTATACTTCCAATGTAAATATGTAACGATTCACGCATTTGTGCTTTTATACAAACAATAGGTGTTTTTAACCATGTTGTTTTTGTTTGTGTGTATATTAATTTACATACACAAACACACACATACGAATGTATGCAAGAAAGTACTTACCGTAATATACGATACTATGTCTCCTTCCACTTGATCTGCTAGGAAGAGGAAAAGCCAGAATAACGGCCGTCAGGTTTAGATAATGTGGCTATTGGTATAATGGTAACACGGTTAGTAAACAATCTTGAAAGGAGTTCCTACCCGGAAGTACAGATTATTGTATCCTTATACTGGACTTCAGTTAGAATTTCGATGTTCGATAAGACTGGCAGACACGTGACAGGAAATAGAAAAATCATTAGGGATCTTCAAAGACGGCGCGAAACTGGAATATAGAGTCTGTGGTGGGGCATATATTCCAGATTTGGTTGTCAGAGCCACTTTTTTACTACCTGATTACTGTAGCATTTATCAAGAGGAAGGCGTTGCCTTCCGGTTGGCAATGTTTTACCTTGAACCGTCTAGTGTAAAGGATAAACAAGTCTACCTATACTCAGACAGCCAAGCAGCTATAAAAGTGCTGGACTGCTGCCTAATTCGGTCAAGAATCATCACTTACTGTCGCAAATGGCTGCGCAGAACAGAACAGAGCACAGCAGTGTTAAGGAAACAGTATAGCAGATGAACTTGTAAGACTAGGTTCAACGACCCATATTCGACAGGATAAGGAGTCGATTGGCATACCGCTGTCACCCGCCTTTGAATTTTTTTTTTTTGGATCCACTCCATGGATACGGCTGCCAAGGAGGTCATTGGATACACCAGCCCTGTGACGAACCCTTGGTATGACGTGGAGTGTCGCCAAGCTACTGCAGAGAAAGACGCCGCTTACAAAAGACCTCTGCAGACGGGAGCAACGCGAGCTGTTAGAGAGCGATAGAGAGTCACTTCTCTAATCTACTTGGGAGCGATGAAGAAAATAATACCGCCGAGAGAAGCGTACATAGAACCACCAATTGATGATGGCTCTCTTGTAGAGCCACCGGATTATAACGAGGTCGACTCAGTAATTAAAAAGCTGAAGAATAACAAAGCAGCACCCTCCGATGAGCTTCCAGCAGAATTATTCAGGACCGGTGGCGACGAGTTGGTAAGGCGTATGCACCAACTCTTATGCAAAATATGGTCCGATGAATGCATGCCCATACGATTGGAATCTCAGTGTTCTTTGTCCTATCTTCAAGAAAGGAGACCCCGCTGTCTGCGCGAACTCCCGGGGAATAAGTCTCCTTTGAAAAGGATACAAAATTCTGTCCCGCGTACTGTGTAAACGGCTGGAGCTATACACGAATGCGCTGATAGGCCAGAACGAGTATCAGTGCGGCTTCAGACCAAAGTGGTCGACCAGTGACCAAATTTTCACTTTACGCCAAATCCTGGAGAAGACCCACGAGTACAATAATGGCACACACCACCTATTTGTCGATTATAAGGCCGCTTTCGACACGCCGATAAGAACGAAGTGCTTCAACGCCCTATCTGAACTTGGTATCCCAGCAAAGATCGTTCGGCTTTGCATGATGACGCTATCACACACCCAAAGCGTCGTCAGAGTAGGAAAGAACCCTTTGATACCAAGAGAGGTTTCAGGCAGGGTGATGCTTTATCATGCGACTTTTTTAATCTCCTGATGCAGTACATTCTATGCCAATGCCCATACGTAGAATGATCGGGCACGATCTTCCATAAGAAAGTGATGCTACTCGCATATGCTGATGACATAGACATCATAGGCATCAACGAAGGGCGAGTAAGCAGGGCGTTCTCGGAGATTGAGAAACCGTCAAGTCTAATGGGCCTAGCGGTGAACGGGGACAAGACGAAGTACTTGGTGTCCACTAGCAGACCATCAGCGCATCTTGGACGGTCTGTGAGTATGGAGAATTTCAACTTCAATGTTGTAGAAAACTTCGTCTATCTGGGAACAGAAATTACCAGCGACAACAATGTTAGCCGAGATTTCAGACGAAGAATCACGCTTGCTAATCGCTTCTACTTTGGGCTCAGCAAGCAAATTAGAAGTAGAGCCCACTCTCGAACTATGAAGATAAAAATCTATAAGACACTGATAATCCCTGTCCTGCTATGTGGTGCAGAAGCATGGACACTGACATCAACGGATGCAGAGTCTTTAGGCGTGTGCGAGAGAAAGATTCTTCGTAGGATTTTTGGTCCTCTTAGAGTTGGCGCAGAGTTTAGGACCCGTGTGAACGATGAGCTGTATGAGCTGTATGATGAGGTTGACATAGTCCAGCGCATTAAATTCCAGCGGCTTCACTGGGCTGGTCACCTCATCCGGATGAACCCCGAAGCTCCAGCACTAAAGGTTTACGACGGAAACCTGAACTTGATTGGTGGAAGGCGTCAGAGAGGACGTCCGAGCTTAAGATGGCAAGATCAGGTCTATGATGACCTGAAGAAGCTCCGGATTGCCAGCGACTGGCGCCGGTGCGCTCTAAACTACACCGAATGGTGCGCTTTCCTACGTGCGGCCTTGACCGATAGACGGTTGTAGAGCCACCTAAATACGTAAGTAAGTAAGTAAGGATGAGTTAACAAACCAATCCCCGATAATTGCAGGAGCGTCCTTTCCATTTACCTTAAATCAGCTGGGATTGTTCCTCAGCTGGGATTGTTACACCGTGTTTTTTTTTTAAGAAAATGAGGTCACAGTGAATTGAATTCAGACAGGTATGTGAATATGTTGGAGGAGTTTTTTTTTCCACGACTTGACGAATTGGAGTTAGGAGACATTTGCTACCAACAGGACGGGTCAACAGCTCACACTTAAACAACATCGATGGCTGTTTTAAGGAAACATTTTTGTAGCGCGTCATCTCAATAAGGTGCAATTCGGAGTGGCCAGCCCGGTCCCACGATTTGGCCCATGTTATTTTTTTTTTTGTGGGGTTTTTTTAATATACCGCGTTTATGTTAACCGTCCAATGACCCTACAAGACCTGAAGGCCAACATATCCGTTGATATGCTGGTAAGGGTCATGATAAACGCCAGAAATTGGCTTCTTTAGTGTAGGGACAATGGGGGCATCACATACCTGATATGATTATCAGAATTTTGAACAACAAAAACTGATTCATAAAATGGCTTTTATTGCATTTTGGAAAAGTGAAGTTATGCTGCTGCACCCTGTATGTGTCCGTTTAACAGCTGTGAAAGCAAAAGCAAGCGATTTTCGTTAGTTTTAAATATACAAAAGAAAAGAAAAAACAAAACAAAACAAAAAATTGATGACATGCAATCATAGCAGAAGCAACGCTTCTTAGGCTGAACTCTACTACTACACGAGCCACTTGCAATTTCTTTTTTTTTTTTTTCATCATGTCACTGTGCTCGCCAAAACTATTCGTAATTCAAATGGAATAATCTTAGCCCATGATTTGCTCATATCCACAGGCGATGTTTTCTGTTTGTCTTCTTTGGACCTCATTGATTTGGTTCAAAAACTAGTTTAGCATTATTGAACACTATACAGATCTTTTAACATTATTGCACTTTGTGAATTTTAAATCAAAATATTTACAATCATATTTCTTTTCTTAAGAAACAGTTTAAATCTAAAAAATTATAGCTTTAAAATATTTGCACCTCTTTCTACTTTCCTGCTTCTACTTAATATCATTTTTAATTCTTCTTTGTTTAATTCTTATGTATATCTCATTGATACTACGTATGATAAGGATTAAAAAACTGACGGTTTTCGATGAAAACAATTTAAACGACAAACAGTGAAAAGATAGTTTGTATGGGGCTACATTAAAAATGGGCAGGAACGTCCATTTATATTTATCAGCTACTTTTTATGAGGTCGCTTTGAGTGAATGGTAGAAATGTTTCAGATCGGGAAGCGCTCAAATGGAAAGTCCTACTCCATTCGCTATATGCACCAGACATTCCGCCTTCCGATGACTACTTGTTCCGATCGAGTATTTTTTGACTGACTGTGCACTGGAATTCTTTACGAAATGTGTTCAAAAAGTGAATGGGATTTTAGTTTTTATACTCTTCCCATGTGTAATCTGATATTATAATTTTGTCACAGAATTTATTACACAGTAAATGAAGCATCTTAGATCACATAAATTATATATATTCTTCATCGGGTCTAAGAGATTAATCGAAATATTCATGACCGTCTATTTGTCTGTCCGTATATCTGCTTCCTGTCTGTGTGAATCAAAACAAGTTCCACACTTTTTAAGATATTGATGTAAAATTGGGTATGGAGACTTTTTATGTTCTTTCGCGGAACATATATATAAATTACCGTGCCACATCCACTGGGCAATGTAGTCCCCATACAAACCAAGCGCTTTCGATATAATGGTTTCTTATCTACTGAAGCTTCACTTCTATATATTAATAAGCAAGTACTATAACTAATAGCAAATAGTATAAGGAAACCAAAAATAGGATTGATTCTTGGCTTGCTTCTAATGACGAGTCGTTCTTTCGAAACGGAATATGTATACAGTCAGAAACATGCGAAAAAGTAGTGGCTAACGCATGACAATATTTTGAATAATCTATTTGTAAAAATTTTTGCACATTTTGCTTGCATTTATATTTCGGAACTGGCAACACTAATGACAAAAGCTAAAATCTGGCAAGGCCATAATAAAGTTTGACATGTTTTGGCATAAATGTACTCACAAAGTTTTGATGTACAATTGCTATTGATGTACAAAAAATGGAAATTTAAAGAGGTTTTCGTTGGAAATATTTTTCACAACTTTCGACGTGGATTATCTCAACAAGAATGTGTCAATGAACTCAGTTCTTTGTATGGCTATAAAGCACCATCAAAAAACACAGTACATCGCTGGTATAGTGAATTTAATCGTGGTCGTAGTTCGGTCGCCGACGAATTCCGTTAAGGTCGTCCAAAATAGGTTGTTGTGCACAAAAACATCGATGCAATGCGTGAACTGATAATGCAAGATCGTCATGTGACATATCGTGAGATGGGGCATCCTTGCACATTAGTTCCACTTCAATACATTCAATTTTGCTGTAAAAAAAAATTGCTCTCGTTGCATACCCCTTCATTTATCAATCGCTCGAAGAAAGGCTCGCGTCGATTGGTGTAAGGAAATGATTAAAAAGTTCGACCGTGGTGCTTCAAAAGACGTGTATAAAATCGTGACAGGTGAGGAATCATGGATATATGTATATGAACCGGAAACAAAACAGCAATCGACCGTGTGGGTATTCCAAGACGAGCCAAATCCAACAAAAGTTGTTTGTGGAAGAAGCACAGCGAAGCAAATGATCGCCTCTTTGTTCAGCCGAATGGGTCATGTAGCCACTGTTAAGCTTGAGCAACGTAGGACGGTCAATTCTGAGTGGTACACGACCATTTGTTTGCCGGAAGCCTTCGGAGAAATTCGTAAAACCAACCGCCAAAGACGAATCATTCTCCATCATGACAATGCGAGCTCTCACTCTATCTCGTCAAACAAGTGCATTTTTGAGCAGTCAAAGCATCGAATTAATGACTCATCCTCCGTACAGTCCTGATTTGGTACCCAATGACTTCTTCTTGTTCCCGAGTATCAAAGGTAAACAGCTTGATCAACTATTTACGAGCGCCGAAGAAGCAGTTGAAGCGTTCAAACCCCGCGGAAATATTTTGAATAACAATAAAGCCATTTTCATTTAAAAATGTTTGTTATTATTTGCTATTCCCGAAATATAAATAGTACCCCTCGTAAAGCCTCAATTTCTGAAAAACAAACTGCGGGAGCAAATTTAAATTCGGTTTTAATACTGGGTGTCTCAAAAGAAAGTTCACATTTGATTTGCTGATTGCGTGAACGCAACTATTCCGAGGGGCGCGTATGTCAATCGGTAGCCTATCTTTTGGGAATTTAGTTGCTATGGAGCGTTTCTCGGGAGCGGACCGTGCGTTTTGCTTACGTGAGTTTTACAAAAACGGTAATTCAGCGACTGTAGCGCGTAGAAAATTCTGCAGTATTCGACATGTTCGTCATTTAAATGATGAGCCAAGCTCTCGACTCATTGGGAAATGGGTCGAGAAGTTTGAAGAGACCGGATCAACGCTGGGTAAATTAAAATCCGGGCGTCCAAGGTCTTCGAGAACTTTCGAAAACGTAGTCAGTGTTACTCAGTCTGTTCGTGACAACCCGGACCTTTTGATTCGGAAGCGTGCTATTGCTTTAAACGTGTATATATCATCATTGCTCCACATGTTGCACAAAGATTTAAAGCTGCACCCCTACAAAATTCAGTTGGTGCACGAATTAAAACCTCAGGATGCTGGGCAGAGGCTTGAATTCATAAACCAGATGATTGAGCGCTTTCCAACGTTTACCAACATCTTGTTTTCGGATGAAGCTCATTTCCATCTTAATAGACATGTAAATAAGCAAAATCAACCAATGCAACCAATCCAAAACACGAACATCAGAAACCCCTACCCTTATCGGCCCTTACTTTTTTGAAGATGAAAGAGGACGCGCAGTTACAGTGAATTCGGAGCGTTATGTGGAGATGTTAGACGACTTCTTCGTGCCTGAACTGCAAAACTTTTCAGGTTATAACCAAAGAACATGGTTCCAGCAGGACGGAGCAACTTCACACTCGTCCTACAGGTCTCTACCACGAGTTCATGAAATTTTTCCTGGCAAATTGATCTCCAGGAGAGGTGACATAAATTGGCCTCCACGAAGTCCCGATTTAACCCCTATGGACTTTTTCCTGTGGGGTTATGTCAAATCTAAAGTTTACGGCAACAAACCGACAATTAAAAGAAAATATCCGTCAAGAAATTTCAGCCATCACGGAGAATATCTGCCGAGCCGTCATAGGAAATATTCGTGCTCGATTAAATGAATGCCGTGAACGCAACGCTTTACATTTGGACAATATCATTTTTAAGAAATAAATTCCCAAAGTGTGTATTTTAATATGTAATAAACATTTTTTCAATAAACTACTTACTTTTCTTTTATCGATTTTTTAAATTTTAACTTTCTTTTGAGACACCTTTTCATACAAAAAGTCAGAAGTGGGCTCGTAGGGAGCTACCCCAAATAGTGGGCGGGTCCTACCCATTAATATATATCTCAAGCATCCGTCTACTTTAAGTTACTATATCAATTATTAAGTTGATATTGACTGCAATAAATATGTTACTCATAGAAAAAAGGCTAAAGTAGGTGGGCGATTTGTATGTGCGCTACCCCAAAAAATGGTATGGATTAACGTTGCATGCTTTAATGCATTTCAAACTTTCAGACAAACTGATAATACCATTGCACAACATGTGTGAATGGTCTGGAAAACTATTGAGCATCACGACTGGTTTTTTTTGTTGTTACTACTTGTTAGATATTCTAGATCATAATTTTCTATGTAAAACATAGCGAATTTCAGGGTTCGTTCATCATTCTCAGGCTGGCTACTTGTCTTAATAATTACTTTGTGCATGAAACATGTACTTTCCAAATTATGCAACACATGAGGTCTACGGCACTATGAAAGGAAGGAAAGGGGAATAGTCGGAAGATTATGACAAGTAGTCTTGCACTTGGGGTCATATCCCTATTAGCTTGACATCGTTTTTTGCTAAAAACAATGGAAAATATAATAGACAATCATATTAGAGAGACGATACTGCATCGTAGTCCCTTACATCGGGACGAAAATGCATATAGGGCGGCAGATCAACCGACACTGCACTGCTGAATCTAACGAGGGTAATTGAAACATCCCTTGAACACAAACAGGTCACAATCTGTAACGTACTAGTAGAGAGGGGAGTAGACTCTATTATAGTGAAATGGATACAGTCACTGCTGAAAACTAGAACAGCTGAGACAGAGATGAATGGCACCAACGTCAGAATACAAACAGTCAAAGGTTGTCCACAGGGAGGAGTTCTCTCGCCCCTACTATGGAGCCTAATTGTAGACGACCTACTTAGTAGGCTAAACGAGAATGGAATATGCTGTCAGAGCTATGGGGATGACATAGTCCTTATGGCAAGTGGAAAGTTTGAAGAAACACTCTGTGACATAATCAACAGAGTTCTCAAAATTACACTGGACTGGTGCAAGGTGGTAGGACTCAACATTAACTCCACCATAACAGTCATTGTACCATTTACTAGGAAGCTCAAGCTGCCAAGACTAAAGGAAATCATACTCGGAGGGGTAGATGTGAAAGGTAGCAAGGAGGTTAAGTACTTAGGACTAACTCTAGACAGTAAACTTCTATGGAAAACGCACGTAGAGGAAACTATACGAAAATGCACCAAGGCTATACTTGTGTGCAGAAAGTTGGCCGGAAAATCGTGGGGATGCAATCCAAAAACCATGCTCTGGCTGTATAACATAGTAGTAAAACCGATGCTACTTATGGTATAGTTGCATGGGGAGAATGGGCGAAACAAGTCACAGTCACGAGGGAATTAAACTCCCTACAAAGACTAGCATGCATATGCATCACTGGCGCAGTGCGTATATGCCCAAACACTGCGTTGGCAGCAATTCTAGATCTAACACCACTGCATCTAGAAATTGAGTATAAAACTAAGGAATCACTCCTGAGACTGTTAGTTGAAGCAAACAAAGGTACCTCAATTTACTGTCAGAAATGTTTCTCTACATGGACACAAGGAGTAACACTACATGCCAAGTGACGGGATGACAAGGAGGAATGTCTTTAATCGGAACTTTACCATCAAATGGTCCGATAAGAAGACTTAGACGTCGGAAAAGTCATATGCGTTAAAACCACATACGATCAAGTGGTATACGAATGAATCTTTGACGACAGAAGGAACTGGTCTAGGAGTCGTAGGCCCTAGATTAAACCACTAGGAGTCCTTGGGAAAATATACCAGTATATTTCAAGCTGAACTGTGCGCTATAATTAGATGTGCACAGTATAATTTGGTTAGAGACAGTCGTGCGGTGTTAAAAGCGTTAAGTCCGTCAAGTCCAAACTAGTGCGGGAAGCACTTATATTATTGGGAACACTCTGCGAACACAACAAAGTATACTTACTGTGGGTGCCAGGACACAATAATATAATAGGAAATGAGCTAGCCGATAGGCTTGCCAAGAAAGGAGCTGCAACGCCAATGGTAGGACCAGAGCCTTTTTGTGGCATTGGAAGACATACTAAACTGGAACTAATACGCAATGAAACAAATAGAGCAAAGAAGCAGCACTAGGCCTTGAGCCAAGGACTAAGGCAAGCTAAAATATTTCTAGGGGGTTTCGACCCGCACAGAGCGAGAGCAATGCTCCAACTGGGAAGAAACCAGTTGAGAAAATTGGAGTGGAATACTAACACGACACTTCGACTGAGGCAACACCTGTAAGTGATGGGTGTATACTCGTATAATTCCCCAGAATGCATATTTTGTGATAATAAAGTGGAGACTCCTCTTCATATAGTTACAGAATGTGAAGCAATAGTCAGAAGTAGATTTCGAATACTGGGCAGTTAGATCCTAGGACAATACTAAGGTTTATTCAACAAGTTGGACTAGAGCAGGACATCTAAGTAAGAAGGACAAAACAATTGATCTCTCTAGGTCGCGGTTTTTAAAAATGTCCTATAATAAGGGGAATAGTCGCAAATTTTAAGCTACTGTTAGACAATGTATCATTACAAGCTGTCGACTCAATCAATCGCAATCTATGAATTATTTTGTATATTATTGCGTTTGTGTTTTTTTGATATTGCTACAATATTTTACTGTGCGCCAATCGCAATAACTATAAACAGACAGAGAGAGACAGAGAGAGAGAGACAGAGAGAGAGAGAGAGAGTAGAGAGAGAGAGAGCTAGAGAGAGAGTCAGCAAAATAATAGCGAAGTGCATACAAAGCAACGTTTCAAGCAGGTTTATCAACTTATAATATACTGCTCGCATGCTATCGTTTCATTTTTGTCTGTGTGCTTTTGAATACATGTAATGCCTATGCGTGTTTGATTCGTTGTGTGAATGACGATTATTTCAGCCTTTTACGCTCAAAATATTCAATCGATTCTGATGAAATATATATTGTGCACATCTTCAAATGAAATGAGCGTACCAGCCGTCAGCAAAAATCATATTGCCATTAATATTTAGTTAATTATGAAAAACTTGCTGTGACCAACAGTATATAATACATTTTATTTATAATTTTATATATTTTAATGTATTTTTGTTATCATTTATTATCGAAATGGCAGTACCAAAATAGCTGATCTATTATTTTTGAAAGTTATCTAATCCAAACAATATTTTGTATATTGGGGTTTTTAAGGTAGCACATTGCTAATCCGATGTAAAAATTTCAGAATACAAAAAGCCGAACTCAAAAGTGTGGACATTTATTTAGCAGTTTTCGTCGCAGGTCGCTTATTAGGTAACTGAAATCAGATTTAGTGATTTTAAAATTAGTTAGAATATTGTGCCATCGATTATATTGAATTTTTTGAAGGTAGCTGTTTAAAAACTTAACCACAGAGGCTCCAACACGATGAAGTTTTCTTTTTGTAGAGATAGATATGTAGAGATTGGTGAATAGTTAGATATAGCTGAATCGAGTCTTCTGCACAGAATTTTTTACAGGATGACACTTTGACAGCACAGCACTCTTACTTGTTGAAACTGTGTGTGTGTGTGTGTGTGAAAGGTATATAAAAAATATTAAAAAAAAACACACACATCGTTGTAAAACACTTTAAACATACTAATTAGTCATTTGTAGCATTTATTATCAAAACAGTAATTAGTGAACACATACACAGACACACACACACACACACACACAGATATTGTCGCGACGCCCCTCATGATGCAAATAGCGCTTGTCACCTGTCGCTACAATGATGATGGCGACGGCAATGATGAGCATGATTATGCCGCTGTGTACGTGTTGAGTACGTTTTGAATATGCACAGATTGAAGGAGAGCTGCTGCCGTTGCCGTTGCCGCTGACACTGCTGCTCTTAATGAGGATGACGATGACACGTCTGATGTTGGACCAACATGACTTGACGCCTCAAAAAGGAAAACCATATACAACATACATATATACATAAGTCGCTTGCTTTCAAAATCAGATACATTCTTCATTGTACTTTTTTTCTGTATACTCTTCACACAGAGCATGCATAGTATTACAATTTAGTCTTAATGTTTGCAACGCCTTAACGGAAGCATCAAAGACATCATCAAGTATTTATACGTATTTTTATTTTTATTTTTGAGTTCTCCCAAAAGTACTCGAAATTAGAACTTTTGTTTTAAAAAGTAGTCAATAGTAAGTATAACAGTAATACGCCAAGAAAGAGAGCAGCAAAACGTGACCATGTATCGGTGTGCTATGCCACTGTGACGATCACATCGTTTTCTATTTTAATTTTACACTTTCTCAGCTCGTGTCGGTGTGTCTGCATGTTGACCTTGCTTAATATGAAAATAGCAAGTCGGTTTTTTTTTTTAACTCTGTAACTGCATAAACTGCTTGCAAATTATAACATGCGTAGTAGCTTCAAATACCAACTTAATAAATAGATTGCTCTTAAGTTTGGATCCCTTTATTATCGAGCAAAGCAAATTACCACCTAAACAAAAAGCAAACTTATTAAAGTCTGCATTTAGATGACTAAGATATTAACCCAATGAAATGGAAAAATATGTTTTGTTGTTGTTAAGCTGTTATCGTTTTTAGTTCCATTTAGTTTTCTTTTGTAAAATATATTTTTTTTATTTTGATAATTAAGAAAATAAAATTTGAAACTGATATCCTTACTGTAAGTATTTTTGGCATTTGTTTTGTCATATAAATGCCTTCTACCTCAACTGCAAGTATTTTTAGCCACTATCGCCATATAAGCGCAACCACTGTGCGATGGCGTGTGGTGCATGCGTACTAAGAGCCTATCCATACACTCATACATGCACGTACATACATACATAGATATTGTATAGGCTACGATCATGTGACTGTGGTGTGGTTATGTGACTTTGGTATGATCATGTGCCTGTGGTGTTATAATATTACCGCAACTTTAGTCATCTACTGCTAAAATGCATTCGGATACTAACGAAAACACAATCACTGTCATGTGCGATCATATGTACGCAGTAACTGGTCACTCACTTGCGTAATTTAATAACTCTCAGATTATCCAAGTACGTACAATAGGGCGTACGACATGGCCGGGTTCGGTTCGGTTCGCGCTTCGCGGCTCGTTCTTTCGTGGCGTTTCCGTGGTGGTTTAGAAGAGGAGGGCTGGATTGGAAACAGCACAAGAGCCTAATGATACTCTACATACTAAGACGAATAGGCACAGTCTAAAGTGCGCCCCCCCCTCCCCCCACTCCGGAGTGGCAAAGGCAGAGAAGATAGATTACGGCCCACAAGTGACATATCTCTTAATTTGTTGCTCCTTTCTTAAATCCAGTATCGTTTGCAACCAGATTGGGCGGCTTACTGGTCTGCGTCCGTACCGTATCGGTCGGCAGCTATAAACCTTTCGGAAAGTAAAACGCATATTCGGATACAGCGAAGGCTCGATTTTCTTCGCGACGCATAGAATCATAAAAGTGTTAATTTTGCTTAGACTTATGACTTCAAAAACTCTGTTTGTTGTAGATGTTGTTGTACTGCTCCCGATTCAAAATTTCGTGCCCACCGCTGCTCTACAATGTAAATATGGCCTTTATAGCGCCACAGTGACAGAAAAAGAGGGCATCTATGCGCAAGACTTTACTTTATATTAATCTACCACGGGCTAAACGTGCAAGTGCATACAAAGCTGCAAATAAGAATAGATTTGACACATCCAATTCCTCTTTTTCGTTGCGTGTTTACAGCGGCACTAAAGCAAAACAACACATTTTCGCCTGGTGCTTACTCTTATGCCGTCGCTCACTTTCGATAATTGTTATAAATTATTTTAGCAAATTGAGAGAGCTGAGAGAGTTCATGTCTTTCTGATTGGTCGAAGGTCTTACCAGGTTTTTACCTACATAGACCCAATAGTATAGAAAATAAAAATTAAATACGGGCCTGCTACGTTTAACAACCCCCAAAAAAAAAAAAAAAACGACCGCTAAAAAAGCACGACAAGATGTTTCTTTTATTTTTGTAAGGCAAACGATTTTATGGCAGTCAATATCTACGTGAAATTTGGCAGGATGGTTTCTTATGGAAGAATGCTTCACATAAATACCAAGGGGCGTGTCTCGCCCACTTTTAGGATTACCCTCCATAGAAACTTTTTTAAATTTTGTATGGAAACTTTCTTATTAAAGAAAATATCAACATAAAATTTAATATAGTGGCTTCTTATAGACCAACGCCTCACATATAGAGAAATAGATGTGTTTTCTGTATTTTAGGGGCAGTCCCACGCAAACCCGCCACTCACATCTGGGATTTTTATGATAAACTTGATCATTTGAGGCAAAATCCATTTGACATGTGACATGGTGGCTGCGCATGTAGGCTCCAACGAACTTGTACTCCCATTTATGGTCTTAGATTTTACAAATACCAACATAAATTCACAGCTTGAACGAAGTTACAATCTGTTCTCCTTTTTAATTTCATTATTTTTAATTATTTCATGCGCCACAACTTTTCATTTCAACCGAAATTAATGAAAATTCACATATGTATAAATTAAATATCCTTTCAAAAATTAAAAAAAATTCAAGTAGACGAAAGCGTTGCCGAGCAAAAATGGTAGATAGAAAGTGTATTGAAGCATCGGTTCCACCGAATTTAATGTTTCTTCTTGTTTTATTTTGCGCATATGTCTGCACATTTCCTGGCATAATGCGCAGCTTAGGCCTGCCACAATGGATGGATGAATGGACGGATGGATGGATAGATGGAGATTCTGTCATGATGCGCTTTCCTTTAATTTATGCTGCGGTTATAATGTGTCATCGCGTCATTATAACTACAGCAACATACTTCATCACCATCATCCGCCGCAGCAACGTCCTTTGCATCACGTGGGTCTGACTATGGATTAATTGGTGGCATGTTAATTTCACGAAGAGACAACAACGACACTGACATTGATGACAATGTTAGCTTCTGAGGTTTTTCAATCTCGGTTATCTTGATTGCCAAAATATGAGTCATGCCAAGTATTTTGTGTTGTAAAACATACGCGAACGCATATTTGGACTAGCCATTCTATAACGATTCTATAAACAAAATGTAATTAAGTCGAAAAAACCAGTGGCTTTTAGAGAAAGAACCTCCTAATTTATCGAAAAGCGTAATAATAATTAGCAAAATGAAATATTTATATTGGTCAAATAGAGGATTTAACTATTATGAGGAATGAGGCGGATTTTTTTTTTTTAATTAGTCATTTTTCATTCTCAGCACTAAAAACGAAACATTGTCAAAACATGTCACAACACAACACTTCTATCAGTGATTTTTCAATATTTAGTAACTTCAAAAGTATTTACTCTTTTATTATGTAAAGCTAATTAGTAAACAATATTTCTTGTTTTTTCATACGATACATAAATAAATAGATTATCCAGACTTCCCATTCTGCAGCTTGAAACATTTAGTCGATCATGCGAAAACATGATGTTTCTAAATGAACCTCCATTGTTAGAAGTATCTGGCCTTGAGTCGTATTTGCCAGTATTTTGTGTACAACCATCCTACTTTCATTACAAATTCTTTGTGGGTTCAAATTCTGTAGAAGCATCCAAGAGCTCCAATTTAAATACAAAAATACTAAAATCGCGATTAAAAAAGGAGGGTGAAAAATACTTAACGACTTATTCTCATATGTTTATTTTATATATAAAAATCTTCTGTGTGTACGTGACTCAACTCCTCCTAAACGGCTGGACCAAATTTGATGAAAATTTTTGTGTGTGTTCATGGGGATTCGAGAATGGTTTAGATTCACAATTCGATTCACTAGAAAAAGGTTTTTTAAATTAATTAGTTAATTTATTTGTTGTTGTTCATTTTTCGATGTTTTACATTGGATCCGGTAGGTGGTAAAGAGGGGGAAGGGAGCCAGGACAATAGGGGTATATTGGCAGGGAAATGGGAATGGGTGGTAGGGCAAGGGGTCAGTGGAAAGAAGGGTAGGGAAATGGGACGTAGGGTAAGGAGGTATAGGGAAGGAAAGGTAGAGTTAGGTGAGGCAGGGGAAAGGGGCAGCAACGCGAAGGGTACAATTTAAGATAGAGGGATGAAATGTTGTATATATGTTAATGGGATCGAAGGGGCTGTGGGCGGTAAAGTAAGGGGAGGTAAGGAAGGTGCAGAAAAATAAGTGCAGGATGAAGGGTGTAAGGAGATAGGCTTAAAGGGGGCAAAGGAAGGAGAATTGGTGGTAAAGTAAGGGGGCATGGAGAAGGAGGGGCAGACGGAAGGAAGGGCAGATGGAATGAGGGCAATGGGAAGGAGTGGCAGGGGGACGGAAAGCCAACGGTTTTCTTTCATTATCTGCCTCTCTAAAACCATCCCGTACACATGACAATTTGGAGGCAAACACATGAACGCTAGACGATTTTGTAGCTATCAGCTTTTTATTGTCTACTCAGAGCAGCAGACGTGGTAAAATATTTGCGCTGTGTTTGTTTTAAATTAATTAAATAAATGCGTTAATTTAATCTTCATAAATTATAGCCTATGTGTTATTCTGATATATGAACTATATTATTGTTATAGTTTCATTAAATTCCATTCAGTAGTTTTGCGTGAAAATGTAACAAACATCCATACAAACTTTCACGTTTATAATATTACTAGATGGTCCCCGCGACGTGGTACGCGGCCCTCCTCTTTCCCCTGCCACTCCTTCCCACCGACACTCCTACCCCCTCACACTCCTTCCACCTTCCCAACCTTCCACATGCTCCCTTACTCTACCTCCAATTCTATTAAAATTAGATGAATCTGGTTATCCAATCGCCACGAATCTTCACAGGATCACCTACGGTACTATTTTGAATATTGCCACAAAATTTGATCAACATCGTTTGAGCGGTTTCGGAGTCTAAAACACAAAGGTTGCGTGTATCATTCCAGTAACTAGCCACATCGGAGGACTACGCCGATTGACAGTTCATAGTTGAGAACGAAGATGGTGCCACAACCTTTAATTGTCACAAATTGATTTTTAGCTGTGCGTCTAAGGTGTTTGAGCGCATGCTGTATGGTGACTATCAGGAAGCTGCTTCCGGCGAGGTGGTCCTCCAAGATGTCTTTGAGCACTTCCGCCAGTATATCTCTACCTATGCTATCCGTAACATATTCCATAACAGAGGAATGTGCCAAGGCAATGATTAAAAATGCAAAGAGGTTGGATATATTACAACTGATACGTATTTACGTATGTGCACATAATATCAATCAACTGGGATTCATGCAGGCGATGGGAAATGTGAGTATGGCTGTAGTCCTTAACTTAAATCTCTCATTCACACTCATAGATCATCACAAGTGAATGGAGCTCATCGATGATACAACCCGTCATCTATGAACTAGGTCCCATAGTCTTTAAGAGCTATATGAAGCTTATCGCAGGTCACTGTTGCGAGCCAATAAGGTTCAATGTGATTGAGAAGTATTTAAAACTCCATGGTGAAAACAATGAACGCAAAACTGATGCTATTGAACTCAGTTGCAAATGGTTTGACAGATGCAGGTGAGCAAAATAAATCAAGTGGTTTAAGTGATATCGATACAAATTATGATGAAAAATTTTCAAACTTTTCTGCTGCAGCTAAAGAAAAACTTAATTTTGGACTACTGCAATGGCACGGGAAATGCCGAATTTCTAACGCTTCAACAAAAATATGAATTCGTATCCAAGAGAGCAGTGGAAGATGATTTTAAACTGCAACTGCAACAACAGCGACAGCAGCAACGTAGTCGCAATTGCCAGAACTCAAATGCATCCAATAGTCGTGAAATGGACGATTCGGAGGCAGAGCACTACGAGTTCCACCATCAATACATGCGAAGACACATTGAAGATCGCATGTGGGGTCACATTGATTAATCAACTTTTTTATTCTTGTTACATTAATATGAAAAATTTTAGTATTTTAGAAGAAAAATTTCCTAAAAAAAAATTATGTATTTTTGGTGAACACAAAAATAAAATAAAATAATAACAATGAAAATAATAGTTCAAATAAAAACTCATCGGGTTGCGTCACGGAAATCGATATTGTTATAATTTGCACAGAGGCGACAGTTGAAAAATGAACTAAGGAGAAAAAAGAACCAAAAAGGAAACAAACAAACATGCTCTGATCAAAATATTCACCAAGAATACATAACATTTTCTTTTACTTGGCTTTATCTTTACAGTTAAAAAGTAATAATACAAAAATAACTGAATAAAATTTATTAATAGAATTTGGTTTATCTATAGAAACAGGTCGATCGGTTGTCAGTTAAAAAATGTAAATGAAACATAGAAACAAAACACAAAGCAGGCAATCTTTACTCCAATCTCTTTCGAGCTCATAACAAATTTCAATACAAATGCAAAGCAGCGCACTAATACATGCACACTTTGTATCTCGCTCTTTGTGGAGATGCATGCCCAGCGAAAAGGCTTGTAGATTGAACACCCTCAAAATTTAGTATTTGTGACAGCCAAAACGCCGAATTTCGAACTATTATCTTCATTAAGAAGAGCAACATCAGTACGATGCGATTTGGATTATTGCGCATTGTACAGCCACCGTGTCTTGTGGAAGTTTAAATAAATAAAATTCAGCATTTATCATTTCAGACATTCTTTGTTTTTTTTTTTTTTTTCTCAAAAAAAATACACTGGCCACATTAATTCCCTCTTGAATTGAGCCTTCAATCCAACTTGATTCAGTAATTTGTTATTGATTGAAATGCATGTAATTTTTGATAAAAAGAGAGCACTATTATATTTTTGGTATCAGAAGGCGCCTTCGATATTTAGATTAGCTCTTTGTCGCCTCTCTATATATTTTCACTGAGTGGATCTTTATATTTAATCTAAAAGCATTGTGATGCAACCTGCCTACCGCAAATCGGCCTGCTTCTTGCTATCGGTCTACGGTTAGTGCTCAGTGTGCCCTTAGTTCTGGGGATGGCCTCCGAACGCAACAAGCGACAGTAACATTAAAAAATGTGTTAATATCTTTTACACACAAAAGCTACTCATACTCATGTATTTGCTACTTAAATAGAACAATGGTGAATCGATCGTAGATGTTCCTGATCATTCTTTACCCTCCGCTCTTGAATCATTACATTTTTTTGGTATTACCAAATTTTCAAACAGAGTGAGAGTCGGGAATTCAAATCCCCTTTACAAAACAAAAATCTATTTTATGATCAGAATGTAGTTATGTTAAGCGTAAAACGTTTTTGAGATATAAATTTAGAATTTTGGTTGCAGCTGGAGCCTTGATAGTGGTCAACGGTTAGATTCAAATCTACCCGTCAAGGTGCAGTGATGAGTCTTGTCCGCGGATAACGCCACATGAATCGGAAGTGATAGCTTCTAGCTTGGCATGATTTGTGCCCACGTGATCGTCGGTCAATTTTTTTCTTTTCTGTAAACTCTTCCTTTTCTTCGCAAGCCAAAAAAAAAAAACTCTCTTCTTTTCTTTTTCTCCATTCAATGCGAGTTTTACGACTTGTAAATCAATTAAATGCATAAAGATCTCGAAGTTGGACAGGAAATAACGTGAGTGCAGCTTCTGACAAAGTCGTATCCCAATAGTGAACAGCAACATCAAGCAAACCAAGTTTGAAATTTTGCGTCCCGATAAGATTCACATTGTTCCCCGTTTACTGTTCGGAGAAAAGTGATGTCGACGTTGGCCATCGTACAAGCATTCGCAGTTTTCATAATTAATTGGATGTACAGGGGTCGGCACTCGAAGTGTTACCATTTTCACTCTGCTGTAGCAATCAAACGGTTAAGTGAGCTCATGTTTTGTCTAGCGTCAGTCTGTTATGTTGTTTACAAGTCTACGGAAGCAACAGAGTTATTGCTTTGTATTTGGTTGAAAAATCACAACCAACCATTGTTAATGAGCTACGTCATTAACGTATGAACAAAATGTTTGTGTATCGGACCATTGCACGTTACAATTATACTGGTAGCATCAACAAAACGCCATGGAAGTGAACATCCAAAAACAGCAACATCGCCAAAAATGGTTGGAAAGTTGAAGTCCAAAAAATTCAAAGTAATCCACGACAACGCGTAGTTCAATTGGCGAAAACAACTCAAAGTGTGTATTTTGTAAGCTCGTTCTAAAATATCAGATGCAGGAATGCCATATCTCGGCACTACTGTGACCTGTGTATTCTTTTCCTATTGAAGTACCCAGCATATGCTTTATTTAGATATTTTGTGAATCCAATTAGCTCTGCCGCTTTGTAAACTATTAGCAAACGACTTATGCTTTGAGAGAGAGTGGAGTTTTCTTTTAAGTGTCACAATTATTTACCATAATCGAACAGTTGAACTGAACTGCAGTTGAATGCATCACTGCACTGTATGCATATAACAATGTCTGAGTCAATGAACAGCACAAACTATAAAACGCTAAAGTGATACAGAAAAATGAATACACTTGCGCCACAAACATATCACTTCAAAGTATTTATTTTTTTTTTTTTGTTTTTTTTTTTTGTTTTTGTATCTTTTTATATAGATATGCCAAATGACACTCCAAATGCCCACAAAGTGCGCCAAAGTGTCCACTTAATTTCGACGATGAACAGACAAAAAAGATAAAAAAAAGATACTGCTTGCTGAACAAATTGACAGTCGGATGACTGTAATAAAAAATATATAAAAAAAAAATACTATAAAAAAAAAGGTAAAAATTAAAACCAAACAAAGCACAATAACCACGTTGAATACAAGTATATACAAATACTATGTAAAAGATGGCGAATATACATATACATATGTATGCATCTACGTATATACGAGTAGAGTATGTATGCATCTGTATCTGTGTATCTGTATGTATTTGTTGCAACAACGCAATGCGGTGCGATGTGATGCTGAATGCTGAATGCTTCACGCTGACGTACTCATCAACGTCGAAAGTCAGAGCGACGAAAAAGTAGAAAAGCGGAAGCTTCAAGTTGACTATAAACCACTTTGACTTTGTAAATATTTCGTGCAGGACGAAAGTAATTGCTCTCGGTTGCCAAAGCGGAAGCGGAAAGCGACTCACTTGCACTCGTCCATTCGCATTCTCATTCGCATTTTCATTCGTTTGTCCGTCTGCATGTCCGGTTCCGTTTCGTACCGTACCGTTTACACGTCCTTTTAACCTTTCGTACCTACTACTATGTCCAACCGTTTGATCTGTGGCTCGTTCTCGGTATTGTTGTTGCTGCGCTCTTTGCTGCTATGAAATGCAAATTTAATTGAAAAATTCCTGTCGTACGCCAAACAATAAAAAAGCAAAGCGAGTGGCAAAGAATACTACTACTCTATACATATGTATATATACTTATGTATATGTATAGGGATACTATAACAACAAAAAACGCAAAGTGTAGCAAATATAACAAAGAATTTAAAAATAAAAATAGCATTTACATATTGCAGAATACTTACTATATGCACACACACACACACACACACACACACACACACACACACATATTTAAATTCGGTGTCGCCACTTCTAGTATACTTCGTACACTGCATGCCACTCTTTACTGTACTACTGCACATTTAGTCAGTCAACAGAGCAAATCGTTTGGTTCGTCAAAATGTCCTGCCGTTCATATAAGGCATGCAAACTACTTTGAAATGATACATTTTTCTGGCTTTACTAAAAAACAAACGTAACGTAATATGGAGGAACTGACCACATCATTATATTGAATCTACAAACATTTAAATTTCACGATTTTTTAATCGATCAGGAATTTTGTAAATGTGTGCCACACTCTTTTGTAACATTTTCATTTTCATATGGAAACACTACTACAACAATTAAGTGACGTTGCGTCTCTTCTTTTGGTCAATACTATTACACTAGGCATCTCCACAAAGAGCGAGATATAAAGTGTGAATGTATTAGTGCCCTGCTTTGCATTTGTGTTGAAATTATTTACGAGTGCGAAAGACATATGTAGATTGCCTGCTTTGCGTTTCCTTTTTATGTTTCTGTAGCTTAACTGCCAACCGATCGACATATTTCTAAAGATAAAACAAAATTGTGCTAATAAATTTTATTCAGTTATTTTTGTATTATTACTTTTTAACTGTAAATATAAAGCCAACACTTGTCTACGGCAAGTAAAAGAAAATGTTATGTATTCTTGGTGAATATTTTGATCAGAGCATGTTAATTTTTCAACTGTCGCCTCTGTGCAAATTATAACGATATCGATTTCCGTGACGCAACCCGATTAGCTTTTAATTGAACTAATATTTTTGTTGTTGTAAATTTTTCATCTAAAAGGTATATAATACAATTTTTCATACTAATGTAACAAGAATAAAAAAGTTGATTAATCAAAGTTGATTAATTAATTTTGGATAGTGCCATTGCAGTAGTCCAAAATTAAGTTTTTCTTTAGCTGCAGCAGAAAAGTTTGAAAATTTTTCATCATAATTTGTATCGATATCACTTAAACCACTTGATTTATTTTGCTCACCTGCATCTGTCAAACCATTTGCAACTGCAGCATCCTTTGGATCACTGAGTTCAATAGCATCAGTTTTGCGTTCATTGTTTTCACCATGGAGTTTTAAATACTTCTCAATCACATTGAACCTTATTGGCTCGTAACAGTGACCTGCGATAAGCTTCATATAGCTCTTAAAGACTATGGGACCTAGTTCATAGATGACGGGTTGTATCATCGATGAGCTCCATTCACTTGTGATGATCTATGAGTGTGAATGAGAGATTTAAGTTAAGGACTACAGCCATACTCACATTTCCCATCGCCTCCATGAATCCCAGTTGATTGATATTATGTGCACATACGTAAATACGTATCAGTTGTAATATATCCAACCTCTTTGCATTTTTAATCATTGCCTTGGCACATTCCTCTGTTATGGAATATGTTACGGATATCATAGCTAGAGATATACTGGCGGAAGTGCTCAAAGACATCTTTGTCAACATCTTGGAGGACCACCTCGCCGGAAGCAGCTTCCTGATAGTCACCATACAGCATGCGCTCAAACATCTTAGACGCACAGCTAAAGATCAAATTGTGACAATTAAAAGTTGTGGCACCATCTTCGTTCTCAACTATGAACTGGCAATCGGCGTAGTCCTCCGATGTGGCGAGTTACTGGAATGATACACGCAACCTTTGTGTTTTGTGACGGAGTGTAAATATTTTTTCAATGGTTTTTGTAAATTTCTTTTCTGATCCATTTCTTTCCACTGATCCATTTTAACTGCCGAAATTTTTTACTTCTTTATAAAAATCAAATTTGACATAAATTTCATAAAATAATAAAAACAAAAAAAAAGTAGCTAGATGGCGCTAATAGAGGTAGATAACGTTGAGCATGACGCTCTCTAACGGCCAACGAATGGTGTTGCACTTGGCCTTCAGAGCACATATCCAGTCCTTTACACAATTTAAGCGGATATTGAAGCCGTTTATGGCTACCAGATATTGTGATGTAACAAGTTGGGTGATATTTTTATCAACTAATACGGCTTCTAATTGTGAACTCAACTAAAGCTTCCCACTAAACTAGCAGGGAAGAGGGTTAAACATAGTTAGTCGTTGACATAAAAGTCTCAGTCGAAATAGAACCTTCAAATTTACAACTTTAATTAAAGAAATTTTGCCGGCGGCATGTTTAAAGAATATGTTTTTTTATATCGGTTTTTTAAATAGTGTTTCACAATATATGCCACTATACGAAATTCTATGTTGATATTTACAGTAATAAGAAAGTTTCGATGCAAAATTCAAAAGCTGGGCTCTAAGCTTCTATGGTGGCTACCTCTAAAAGTGGGCGTGACACAGCTTATGATATTTATGTGCAGCATCCTTGCTTAAGAAGCCACCATGCTTGTATTTAATGTGATATTCACTTTAGGTCACTTTAGGCGAATGTAGGGGTTTCTGATGTTTGTGTTTTGGATTGGTTGCACTCCAGTAGCGGCAATTTTGCTTGTTTACATGTCCATTAAGATGGAAATGAGCTTCATCCGAAAACAAGTAGTTGGTAAACGTTGGAAAGCGCTCAATCATCTGGTTTATGAATTCAAGCCTCTGCCCAGGCTCCTGAGGCTTTAATTCTTGCACCAACTGAATTTTGTAGGGATGCAGCTTGAAATATTTGTGTAAAATGCGGAACAATGATGGATCTATGCACGTTTAAAGCAACAGCACGCTTCCGAATCGAAAGGTCCGGGTTGTCACGAAAGGACTGAGTAACACTGACTACGTTTTCGAACGTTCTCGAAGACCTTGGACGCCCGGATTTTGATTTTTCCAGCGTTGAACCGGTCTCTTCGAACTTTTCGACCCATTTTCCAATGAGTCGAGGGCTTGGCGCATCATTTGAATGAAAAACATGTCGAACACTGCAGAATTTTCTACGCGCTACAGTCGCTGAGTTACGCACGGTCCGCTCCCGAGAAATGCTCCATACCCAATAGCTACCGATTGACATATCCTCGCGCCCCTCGTAATAGTTGCGTTCACGCAATCAGCAAATCAAATGTGAACTTTCTTTTGAGACACCCAGTACTTTATGTGGTCTACGATGCCTCCTTTATTGCGTTAAAAACTTTCAGACAAACTGATAATACCATTTCACAATGTCTGTGAATGGTATAAAAAAAAAAAAAATACTTTTTAGCCGATTTGCAAATCAATCCTATTTTTTCTTAAAATCATTATCAGTAGAGTTTGAAGAGGACTAAACTTAAGAATTTCAGTTCCGTTCTTGAACCCAGAATTTGCACTTCATTTACGTAAATTCGTACTTGCCATACTTTTGTTACCGCTATGGAACATTTAAAGTAAGGAAATCGTGTGTTTTTCTCAGAGTATATTCCACTATTTAAAAATTTTTTGTTGGGAACCAGTCTACGCCAGGCTACTACATTCATTATATGCATTTCTATTGGGGCAACTCTAAGTCATTTACAATAAATAAATTAAATGTCCTTACAAGTAAAACGAGTGCAGAAAAATAACTATAGATATTAACTACTCGCATTCTATAAAACTAAAATCTTAAAAGCGTCAAACTGTTAATGAAAGGGTATAGCCAGATATATATGGGAAAACTGCACCCGCGCCCTTTTTTATTTGAAGGATCGTTTTACTTTACAACTTTTCAGCTCTTAATCTCGAACAGTTTCAGTTTAAATTGAAAATTAGCGATTAGGTGATTTTGTTTCTTAACTTATACGAGTAAAAAGCATGAAAAAATATTTTTTTTTTTTGATTTAGATGAACAGCCGATTTTTAGCGAAAGAAATAAAATTTAAATCTTTTTTTTTAACGCTTTTTTGAAAAGTGTCACTCGACAAATTTTATCAGAAGATGTCATTTTTACTCCTCTATACTCATGAATTTTTTTCAGTTATTTTGAAGTGGTGGAACAATACCCATGAGCATAACTTTTGAAAGAAACATACTACGATACCATCAGAGAGCTCATTGTAAAAGGAATGATTAGTACGTGTGTCGCAAAAGAAACAGGCTTTTTAAAAATAGCTGTTTCTGGTGGCGCCACCTAATGGTAGGTACATACGTTGGAAAGGTACATCCTTCACTGACATCTTGTACAAATTTTTACTGCGCTAAAAGTGACAGTATCTTTTGGGCATCGGTTGAAAGGCGAATGGACTACAACACAACTCTAAAGCAAGATATGGTCCGGCTGCAGTGGGTTGGTCAGCCTTTTTGGATAGACAGCGGAGCTCTAGCACATTGACCGGCCGAGCAGTCGTTGAGCAGACCAAGTTTGTTAAGATATTAGCAAACTTGGTACTAACAACAGTAGATTGTAGCGCCTGCTGCGCCTTTCCACGTGCATGCATAATAAACGGTCGTAGCATTACGTAAGTACCTATGTAAGTAATTACTTGATAGAGATAACACGAATCCGTGCATATATCTATTGTCTGTGTAACAATTCTTTATTAATTTCTAAATGTTGTATTACCTTTCCATTTTTTCTGGTTCTCGCAATGCATAAACTTTTAGAAAGTTCAGTAATCCATTTATTGACTAAATTTTATCTAATACTCATAGAGTTTTCCGTTTTTAATGCCGGAATAACAGCAGCGGGCAGCGGTAGTAGTACAAATCAAACGAAAGTGTATGAAACAAGCTTTAATTGTTCCGTTTACCATTTTCACTTCAGCACCATATCTTCTATATACATACATACGAATGCAGAGTATTAATTTTTGTTTTTTTTTTTTTTTCATTTGAAGCAAAAATCAGGAATAGCATATTGAACAAAACTGAATTAAACAGAATGTTGGAGTACAATAAAGGCGATTCCTGGTTCCATTCAAAGTTGGCAATACATGGTAAAGTGCAAATCTGACATTGGATTTACTCTGGCAGCGATTACACTTCGTACCCCTACGTCCATTCTTCGTTTTTCTCGACATAGTAGTATTTTCCTGTCTGCAATATTTTTTTATTTTTTTTTTTCGTTTTTATATTTGTCCTCCCCTCTCTACCCCTCAAATTGCATTCTTGCCATCGTACAGAAACGAACATTTTCATTCGGAGCAGCATACTACGTTCAATCTCTCACTAAATAATCCTTGTGACTTTTTAATCGATTTAAGTCTGTTGCCGACATACGAATTAGCATGACAATGGTACAACAACAAACCCAAACAACACCACCAATAACAACATCAAAGATGACAATGACAATTGAGTACCACTTTCAAATCGGTTCAGTTCAGTTGGTTTCGGTTCGGTTCGGTTCGGTTCGATTTTATTTGCTGCGACTTGCAAATTTCCTTTGCATACCCTACAGCCACAATATAAAAGGCTATACTATTAAGTAAAGTATGTTAATGCTAAAAGCAGACGTGCCAGACCGCATAAAGCATTTTTCTACAATACATTTTCTTCTACTAGTACGAGTATTGATTGGTATCACACGTTCAGGGTCGACGAGCAGAAATCAGGGCCCGAGACTTAAACTTTACGGGCCTCTATTTTTACATGCCTTTACACTCGTGTGAAATGCGATCCCATTGCTCCCGGCGCCGGGTCATTTACCTAATTGCAAATTCTTGAATCTCTCAAATATCTAGAAAAGAGTATTTTGAGTTTATACCGAACTGGCGTGTATATTTTCTAGATCCAGTTACTTAAAAAACCGTACATCGTTTCAGATTGGGTTACTAATTATTTTTATTTTTAAACGAATTAAAACTATATGTACAGGAAAATCAGCAAATTGTAAGGTTAAGGGAAACAATTGACAATGCATTGGCGGAGCCGTTGTGAAATAGGAATAAGAAAGTTTTTGGGAGCTGAAGAAGGAGTAATGGGTAGAGAAATAAAAGTGTACATGTTAATGCCTCCCATGAAGGAGATCAAGCGAGTGAAACCTTTTGTGCCTTATTTTATTGGAGCTATTGTCGAACAGGTTGATGGCGAGGGTGTTGTTGTGGCTATTGAGCCGATTTTAAAGCTACTTTGCCTTGCAATTTCCTGGTGAACTCAAGGTTCCCGTGGATCACTTTGTTGGTGTGGAACATGTGAGCGTTGGAAATGATCCTAAACGCCCTGTTTTCGAACTTTTGTATATTAGTGCAGTTGCTCCAGCTGCTGGCAGTGTCCCAAATCATTATTACGTAGGTGCATACAGGCTTTATTATTGCTTTATAGACTTGAAGCTTGTTCCTCAGCCTGAGAGTTGACCTTCGACCGATAAGCCACAAATGTTTTTTTAGCCTTTCGTTGAGCTCCGTCCCTTTGGTGAGAAATTGAGAACGCCATGTTAACATTCTATCAAGGCTTAGGCTCAGACACTTGGCTGTAGCGCTGCTTGGAATGGTTGCTCCGTCGTGATGAATTTGGGAACAGTCTCCTATTCTAAGCGAAAAAGTCGTTTAAGTGGACTTCTCAGGATTCACCACAATGTTCCATATCTTGAGCCAAGTATTGGAGATGTTGAGCTGCCTTTGATGTATGGCTGAAGCTGTCTGTGGAGAGACATCGGACGCCAGGAATGTCGTGTCGTTGGCTTATGTAGTGGCACGGGTTACTATAGCATATACTTTGATATCCTAATAATATTATGAATGCGAAAGTTTGTGAGGATGTTTGATACTCTTTCACTCAAAAACTACTGAATGGATTTAGAAGAAACTTTACAACAATGAACAATGAAACAACAATATTAGAGAAACTTAGGAGCAGTATCTAACGCGAAATTGCCAATGTTCCGGCCTATATGTGTGGCTGAGTGTTGGAAATTGCTTAAAAAGAATCGATCGCTTTCGGTTTCGAACCATTATATATACTAATTTGGGTTGAGAAGTGGCATTGTCTTATCAGACACATGGTGTTGCCAAATCACAGCTCATTGCTTTTACCATTTACTGTCGGTGCAAAGAAATTGGAGCAGCTGAGAAAGTAAATTTATTTTTGCTGTCTGGTTTTTTCTTCTCTCAGAGATTGATTTATGAATTTGCTACTTAATTCGAGTCAAAAAGGATTTATTTTATATTCTGAGACTTTTGTACTTGACTTGATATGTTCATATAATTTGATTTTTATACTTATTTCAAGAATTTAATACTTTGTCTAAGTATTTTCGCGCTTGATATATAAATTTATCTCGTTTTGTACTTGTTTAATCGTTTGAATCGTACTAAATATTTTGAAATACACCTTCGGATAAAAACAAGAATTAAAAACATATTCGAATAATTACACAGAATAGTCTCGAATAATTAAGCGTGTGCATGGAGTGACAAGTATTGCCTCTAAATGTGAACTTTAGCAAAACCCAACAACCTGCTGTATTGTTAGTCTGATGACTCCAGGTTAGGGGCGGTCGAAATGTATTGCCATCCACAAGTTGGCTGCGTCGCAAAACCGAATACTTTCATGACCGCAAAGCGAATACACCCTGGAGAGCGAATGAAATAATATAAATATATATTTGTTCTACTTCAACTGGTAAATATTTGTGAGCACCTGTGTACGGTGAAAAGATTCGAGACTACTGAACTTCACAAATTTTATTCTTTCTTTAATTCTTTCTTTCTTTTTTTTTCTCTTTTTTGAGACTGTCATACCAACAAGTTGTAGATTTTCATTTCGATTGCCACTTCTCTCTACCGCTCGTTCTACCTCGTTTGTCTGTGTTAAGAGGCTTTTTTTTTAGCAAATTCTTAACTTCCGGTTTTTCTTAATTTTTTTTTTCGCTCCGGATTTTCATATATTTTCGCAGACGACATCACCATCGAGGCTGCTGCGTGTTATTGCCTCGAATCGCATGAATATATGCATATTGTTTGTTAGAACGAGATATTCTCATAGAGAGTTATAAAGCATTTGAAGGAGTAAGATAGTTTCATGGCGAGTTCGTTGCTCTGCTTGTTATTCGATTGAATGCTTCTGTTGGCGATTGGAGAAAAATCCTTCTTCAATATTTTATCTGTCCCGAAGAAATTTGAAAAAAAAATTATCTAAAATTTAAAGAGCAATTGATTGCTTGTTGGCTATATTTATACTCATCGTAACTCGCAAAAGAGCATCTAATTTCAACGTCTTAAATGACATTCCGCTGGAAATGGCATTCCCAACTCTTCCTTGCAATCGTTTATTTGCTTTATTTATCAAAATGATCTGTACCAAAAACCTCTCCATAATTAATAGCACCTTTATTCCCTTCACACATAATGTGCAACAAAGGCGTAGTCGCACATTTTTGGATTTTTGTGTGATAAACTTTCCTATTAGAGCTCTGTATTTATTAGCACAAAAGGTTTTATTGTGAATTGCGCCACATGCCATACTTCTAGAGCAGCCATCGACTTATTGAGAGAAGAGTTTGACGACAACAGAATCTCCAGAAACGAACACATTGGCTGGTCCGCAAGACATCCGCCGTACTACTTTCTGTGGGAATACTTGAAATCATTGGTGTTTGCGGGCAAGCCACCCAAACCATCGATAACAGCTTGGAAAGCCAATATGGAGCGTAGTATTCGTGAGTAATTATAAAAGTAGTGATAAACTCGAAATAGTGTTTCAACATTAATGCCTTAAAAACAGTGTTTCGAATTGCTTTCATATTTTCATTTCACTTGATTTGCCTTTGCTGTGATTGGCAACATTTCAACAGCAAAATGCGTTCTGAAATGCGTTCTAAGTTTAGCTGTGCTGTTGCTTTGCAGTAGAGATTGAGCAGACTGCCTGACAGCAAACAAACAGGCCACAATAACAGAATAAGCGGAATACAAACACATCATTGTTTGATGGTAAGTTCTGTATTTAGAATGCAAGAAGCAGAAGTAGTCAGCACTCCACTGAAAAAGGATGAAGGAAGCGTAGACTATTGCGCAAAAACACTCGTTTGACAAATGTCCTACAAATCATTATTTCTATTTTTCTTTTTAGAGGTAGATGGCGCTAATAGAGGTAGATGACGTTGATCATGACGCTCTCTAACGGCCAACGAATGGTGGTGCACTTGGCCGTCATAGCACATATCCAGTCCCTTACACCATTTATGCGGATATAGAAGCCATTTATGGCTACCAGATCTTGTGATGTAACAAGTTGTGTGATATAGTTAGTCTTTTAATCTCATTGTTAGTCTTTTTACTAATAATTTTTCCTAGACTGAAAATATCGTAGACATAAAATACTCAGTCGAAATAAATCTGTACAACTTTAACTAAAGAAATTTTCCCGGCTGTATGTTTAAAAAATATGTTTGTTTTTTTTATATCGAAATGTATAAAAGTTGGGGTTAAATATGCTTTTATGTTGAACACTCGCTGTCATTCATTCTAAACATCAAACTGTACAAAAACAGCAACAACTATTAAAAAAAGCAGGATAAACCGTTAACTTCGGTTGAACAGAATATTTAATAACATTCACATGAAGTTTCCAGCTGTAAATTTGGCTAAGCATTTGTAAAATGTAACAGGCAAGTTTGTTGGAGCCTACCCCAAAGTGAGCGTGACTCCTTATAATTATGCGAAGTGTCCGTCCATCTAAAGCCAATTGTCACATTGATTTTTCCTGAAATGATAGTTTTTTTCATGAAAACTTCCACAATTGGGTTGTGGGTTTGCATGGGGATGACCTTAAAATGGAAAATTAAATCACATCTATTTCTCTATATGTGAGGCGTTTGTCCATAAGAAACCACTACTGTAATAAGAAAGTTTCTCTAAAAGTAGGCGAGACACGCCCCTTGATATTTATGTGCAGCATACTTCCATAAGAAGCCATCATGTCAATTTTTAAGGTTATATTGACAGCAATAAAAAAATGTTTCTTACAAAAATTCAAATGGTAAGGAAATGGAATTTGACATGACGGCTTCTTATTGAGGGAAGCTTCACATAAAAATCAAGCAGAGTGCCATGCCCACTTTTAGCCTTCATAGAAAATGTTTTGAATTTTACATGGAAACTTTCATATTACAGTAAATATCAACATAAAATTTAATATAGTGGTTTCTCATGGACGATCGTCTCACATTTAGACAAATATATGTGATTTCTCTATTTTAGAGGCAGCCACGAAAGCTCACCACCAACTTTTAAGTTTTTTTTTATGAAAACTTTTTCATTTCAATCAAAATCAACTTGACATTTGACATGGTGACTTCGTATGGACGGCATAATTTTTAAGGGGCGTGTTAGCCACTTTTAGGGGACTTACATCCAAGGTTTTGTTTGATACATTTTTTCTTTTTTCATTTTTCCAATTTAATGCAACAATTTAAGCTGCAAACTGCTTGCTACACTTGTGCTGCCTTGAATATAGCTTAAGCAAGTAAATTAAAACGCTTAAAATTAACTAAGTCCAACAAAAACATGGGAAAGCAGCGTTGTACAGAACGTTAAAAGGGAAATTAAGTGGGGCGAAAGATGGAAAAAGGCGAAACTCAGTTTGATTAACATAATCACGCTCATCCTGATCTGAACGCCCCTCGAAGCGCTGTCGAAATTGCACCAAGTGGATATCAAAGCAAAGAATAACCACTCTTGCAACTCCACTTCTCTTGAAGCATTATTGGCCTTGTTTTTATACAGCCACCTCGCCTCATGCTGCTTCCCTTTTCGCGTCTCATCCCATCATTTGTTTAAAGTTTGCATTAATTATGCGCAATTTAGCGCCTTTTAATGCAGCTCGCAGCATAGCGTTTCGCTTGCTATCTTTGCCTTAACTATAATCGCCGACGCTCATTATGCAACGAGGCGCTCAATTAACGCTCCCATTTGCACCAAGATGCCTTGCATCCGCCTCCGTCTACGCTTACCAATTGCATCATCTTTTATCCTAGCTGTCTGCTGCTAATATTTGCACATTAAAAGCATCAAGCAGTTTTAGTTTATGCATTTTATGCATGATAATGTTTGTCGGAACTTTGACTTGCTCGGGAAGAACTCGAAAGGCAAAGTATCTATATACGATATATGTACGATATATATTACATATATAGCCGGAACGCATAAGCGGAAAGGGAAGCATAAAATATGTTCCACAAGTATGCACACACACACACACACACACAAACACACACACAGCCATGTGCATAAATCGACATAAAAATACATACTCGTACAATTTGAACATCGAACTATTTAAGCCGATTAATTCAAGCTTTTAGTTTTTTGCAATCGATTAAACTTAAATTAGTATTTAGTAAAACCAGAGAAAGGCTCGGGTGCTTGCCTTGGCCGAACACTCTGCGGGTACTTACACGTACACGAATTGCTACTTGCTGAAATCGGGTGAAGAGAAGAACAGCTGAATGCTTACAGCTATACACGCCATATTTTATTCGTCGTAGGCCTTGATTTGCTTCCAAATGTTGCTTTCTACGAATAACTATTTCCACTATTGACTTTAATATACCAGCAGTTGGTCCAACGGTGAAAATCTTCAATGTAGTTTTGTAGTCAGTGGAAGCTTCGTGTGGACAGTTAGAGTTTGCAAAAATGACCGTATAGTCAGAAGCATGTTGTCATTTATTCGAATTGGCATGTCAGCAGCAAAGTATAAAGGACAGGAACAAGCACACTGCATTGTGCTACACCAGCTCCAATGAGGAGGATCACTGAGCGCTCATCTATCACCTCGACTGTGAAGACACGGTTAAGCAATTACGACATCAAAAGAAGGAACTGCACTGCATGCAATATTGATTTTGTTTTAAAGAGAAGGCCTTCAAGCCAGACTCTATCAAAAGCTTGATGTACATCAAGAAATACAGCAGAGCTATATTGCTATTATTATTATTATTAGCCTTAAGAATATGTTGGAAAACTCTGTGCAATTGTTCTGGGGTACCATACGCCAAACTGATGTTCGGGAATGGCACTCTGGATGTCCAAAGCAGGTAACATGCTACCAAGAAAAGTTCTTTCAAATATTTTTGAGAAAGTCGCTAGTAAACTAATTGGTTTATACGATGCCAGGTCTGGTTTACCAGGTCTTTCAGGTTGCGGTATCATAATCGCAGCGCACTTCATCTAATTCAGCAAGATCGAAAGGTGTGAAACGTCTTTCGAGTTCAGCGGCCAATGCCTCTGCTTTCTCCTTATCCTTGCGGCACCAGGAATTATTGAAGTCTTTGATAGGCACGTGTCTCAAAGGTTGCCGCAACGTGTCGCTCTCCATAAGTTACAGCCATACTTCTTGTTGGGGTCTGCATTGCGAAGCAGTTTATCAAAGAATTCACTGCGTACCACATACAGCAAATTTTTCAACTCAGCAGCAGCTCTTTTCCAAGCTAAAGCTTTTAAAGTAGGTCGATTTAAGTCTGGAAGACTCAATAATGTTTGGTTTTGAGTTGCAAATTCAGCCGATTCAAAGATATGTCGAGTGAACAGTTCAGCAGCATCATCCACGTCCTCAGCAGATCAAAGTTCCATGTTGAGGTTGAGAAGCTGGTCTAGACGCTGTTGCAAAATCGGCAAGTTAGCTTGTCTTGGGAACGTCTGGATCAGCAGAGGCGATGCTTAGCGATCCAATCACCAACGGCCAGGAATTTGGGACCAAGCTTAAAAAAAAAGTCTTTATACGGCATCTAGGATAAAATATACTTGAGAAAACAGTAAACAGCAGCAAAGACAAAGTATCCATAATCAGTAGACACAATAACAATAGCGGTTCGCATAGCATCAGTGCGCACCGAGCCCAAAGGATGCTGATTGAGCGACGAACGCATGAGCACAGCAGCTTCACCATGCAGACGGTTCTCATCAGGGTGGCTAGCTGAAAGTAGATCATATCCGAACAGCTTGTAATAGGATCTACTGCAGAGATGCGTCTCACTCAGCAGCATAATATAAATATGATGTTGGCGTCCGATTACTTCAAGCTCGTTATCTTGATTTTTCAATCCATGCCATGCTGATTGTCAGAAGATGCATTATTTGACACTGCATTTTTAACATCTCTGTTTGAGTTTGCACCATATCCTGAAACTTGGCCATGACAGCATCAAACTTTTGATACAAGGATACAAGGATGATGATGAGCTCTGTTGTGATTAAATAAAAAATAAGTTTGAGGTGATATCACCACCCCCCCCCCCCCCGAGCCTCAAATACTGCTAAGGGCGGGTATTTTTAAACACACTATATTTCGGACTGGGGTGATACGATATTATATGTTTCAACATTTTCTGAAAGTATGTTTCAAGACCTTTTTAAGGGTACATAACACGTTCCGATCGGATTTACCAGTAAAAACTGCGATGTTGCGCGTATAATAATGTGCTCGTGCTGCACCCACACTGAGAAGGGCTCTCGTCACTTGAGTGTACTACCGTTCACAGTATAACTTGTTCATCATTGATGACTCATTAATATATATTAGCTTCGACTATTAGATTATGTTATTTGATTGTATTGCTGTTTGAATGTGTCACTAGATCGTAACAAACCAACAGGACCTCACACTTTCTCTCTCTTTCTCCCTCACACACGTTCTCTCTATATCTCTCTCTTTTAAGATTACAATTTCGAGATAACCGGTTTTCCATACTTCTTACACAATTTCTTAAATAACATTATTACCACTATATGCACAACAAACAGACTGACAAATAAAACAAGAAAAAACGTTAACGCGAAATTTTAAATCTTATTGTAAAACATAAACGGGGAGGGTTTATATAGGGGCTACACGTCCACTAGTATATGTGTATGTAGCACCATATTGATTTTCAAGTTGATATTGACGTTTTTCATAGAAATGCATAAAAGTAACCTGTGGGTTTGTATAAAAAGTGGGCGGCAAACGCCCTTTTGTATATGTATATGAAGGCGCTGTTCTCTAAATCGCATTTCACCTAATATTGACTTTACGTAAGAAGATTTTCATACAAAAAGTCAAAAGTGAGCAGTAGGTTTGTAAGAGAGCTACCCCAAAAAAGTGGGCGTGGCGGGTCAATCTTGATACTCTATTAAACTACAATAAAAAGAAGTGTATGTGTCAGTTTTCAACTAGATATCTTAAAAATTGGTGCCGAAAAAATGGGCAACAACATCTACAACAACATTATGGGTTCTACGATGCCTCCTTTAATGCGTTACAAACTTTCCGATAAAATGATAATACCATTTCACACATGTGTGAATGGTATAATAAGCTCTCAGCTTGTGGGTAGGCCGCGATCATTTTTAAATTGTATTGCGTTTGGTTTTAAAAAATCTCCATACCAACTTTCAAGCCAATATTTCAGAGATTGAGGAAATAGGGCGGTCAGAAACGCAGTGACATACGGACACACAGGCAAACAGACAGACGGACATGGCTAGATCGAGTCGTTTTGTCATGCCGATTATGAATATATATGTGTATGTATGTCTGTATGTATGTATGTGTCATTCCACAGAAGTGCAAACAACATATTTTTTTTTGCTCGACTTTTGTTTGAACAAAACACAATTTGCGGGAAATTTTGCTTTTGTGCTTTCATTTGAAGAAAAAAGCAGCTGAAGCCCATCGTCCGCTTTGTGAGGCTTACGGAAGCTATGCTCCATCGAATTCAACTTGTGAGTACAGGTTTCGTCGGTTTAAAAGTGGTGATTTTGATACGGAAGACAAAGAACGTCCAGGCCAGCCCAAAAAGTTTGAAGATGATGAATTGGAAGCATTACTCGACGAAGATCCGTGTCAAACCCTTCAAGAATTGTCAGAATCATTGGGAGTTGACTTGTCAACAGTTGGCAAACGCCTCAAATAATAATACTTCCGGCTGCTTCCTCTTTCGTGAGATACCGTAACGTTCACTGTCAAGTAGTGTGGCATAAATCACATGATACAACAATTGATGGTAATAATTAAAAATATATACGCTTGTAGTAGTCAATTTGACAATCGGTTTTATATGGACGGACACTTCGCATAATTATAAGGAGGCTTGTCACGCTCACTTTGGGGTAGGCTCCAACAAACTTGCCTGTTAAATTTTACAAATGCCTACCTAAATGTACAGCTTTAAACTTCATGTGAATGTCATTAAAACTTCGGTACCACCGAATTAACGTTTTTTCTTGTTGTTTTTCTGCTTCTGTTTCTCTTGCTCGTCGCTTTAAATTAATTTCACGTTTAAAATAAAATCCCTTTGTTTCAAAACGCTTGCGCGTTAGCCACCAACTAAGAAATTGTTACACTCCCAACCGAGTTCGTCATGGCTCGCGAGGGAGCCTTGGTTACTCGAGTAATCATCACGAGTTGCGGTTGCCACTATGACCAGGAATGCGTAACTGTTAATTTATGCACGTAACAAAGGGCAATTCCACAGTAATTTAACATTAGGAGTGGCCTGGTCGGGAGGGTAAAGTATAGGGACAACGAACAGCTTAGCTCCCTAGAAAATAATTGGAAGCGCAATGTGGACAGTTCAAAGTGAATATGACGTGGATACAAAAAGGACAAACCACAACAATTTGACGCCACATCGGGCACTTATATATGGACAAATAACACCTCTGTTCCAACTTTGTCTTAGTCAACTTTGTTAATGTTCAATGTTGTTCAATTGGTCTGAATTGATATTTTCATGATGTTGTTTGTAGAGTATTTTAATATTTATTTGTTATATTTGATTTATATAGTATTTCCGTTTAGCATTGTTGTACTGTGCTGCTTTATTGCTCTTAAAGAAGGAAGAACACCAAAAATCCGGCGAAAAGGGCAAAGGCAAAGCTAGAGGTGCACTCTACCAAGTTCAGAAGTATAAAACATTTCGTCAACTGTCTTCTAATAGTCATTTAATAATAAACCAGCACATCGAATAAACCCTATAGCAATTCGGCTTCTTCTGTATGCTTTGTCGTCCTATCGGACGTTATCCCAGGGGTCGTCACAAAAGTGAGAACGTATCCGAGGCTTAATCCCAGCGCAACACTTAATTAAGTACTGCTACCTTCTCACAATTTCCCACCTCGGAATGCATGCTCAGACGAGCTGCTTGTGCTGTTGCAATACAAATCATTTTTGGCCATTCCTACAAGTGAATGTCATTAAACAATCTGCCCCACTAATGTGGACTTCTGCAAATGGGCCCATTCCCCAATTAGTACCAACAACGTCAATTAAATATAACCTTATAAATTACCATTGTTTCGAACTTTCAACAATATAAATCGGAGTGCTTAGCTGGTGTGGACAAAAAAAGTAAAATTTTAGTTAACTACTTCTTTTCTTATACTTTAGACCCATTAAACTAAGTTCAATAATGTTTATTCAATGAATAAACAAATCTTTATATATGCTTAGTCAAAAAAAAAAAAAAATCTCTTTATCAAACTCAAGTATCCACTTTTTATTTTGCCAATTGAATGTTCTTGCACACAAACAGCTTAACACAATAAATGTGAGCACTTTCAATGTATTCACATAAAGGCAGGCAAAGAAGTTAAGCATATTAGGCACCATTCATTCGACCAACAGAAAAATGGACTAAATAACAGACAGATACACAAAGGGACATTTCTCCGAATAGAGTTATTTTTATACACTTCACACGTAGTGTAAATAGTATTATAAGTTTGTCACGGAGTTTGTAACGCATTGAAGGAGAACACCATAAAGTATATACTTGTATATTCCTGATTAGCTTCACGAGACGATTCGAACTAGCCATGTCCGTTCGTCTGTCTGCCTTTCTATCTGTCTATCTCTAACGCTGTCTGTCTGTCTGTCTGTCTGTCTGTCTGTCTGTCTGTCTGTCTGTCTGTCTGCCTCTCTGTCTCCTATCGGCATGAATGAAAACTAGTCGTTCATCGGGTATGGAGACTAGACTGAACATATCTCACAACTACCATGCCACGCCCTCTATTCGTTGTAGCCTCCATACAAATCCATTTATCATTCTTTGTATAAAAAGCTTTTTCATTAGAGTCAATATTAGAGTATTGAACTCGATATTGTGGCCTCTAATAGACGGATGCTTTATATCGGTATGAACTCACCACCTTAAAAACCGAATAAAGGCATGTGCAGAGTATTGATGCTTCGGTTGAAGTCTACTGAAGTCAGCTTTATTTTTTTCTTGTTTTGATTCATTCATTCAAGTCGCATTCATTTTTGAAGTCCACTCAACTGCCACTATGAGTGTCTTCCTACGTGTCTTCACAAATCGCATGTTTGAAAATTAGAGCTCTTTTCATTAGCACAATAAGAAAATGACTTAAAGCATTTTATTCGATTACTAAATTTTCGCACTTTCAGTCTACTTTTCCGTTTTAACAACTGACCGAAATAATATTGTACAGAACAT
Organism: Leucophenga montana; assembly: GCA_035044765.1. Lineage (NCBI taxonomy): Eukaryota > Metazoa > Arthropoda > Insecta > Diptera > Drosophilidae > Leucophenga > Leucophenga montana. The sequence goes on along the minus strand of JAWNNQ010001781.1, from coordinate 108,215 downwards.
TACATTGTGCGCTAAACTATTGTACGGGTACAATACGAGACTTATACGAGTTTTTAGACTGATAAGTATATACAAAACATAATAAAAAATAGCGGTAGAACCAATGCTTTAATACTTTTCACACATTTCATTCCGTGTCTTAAGTGGCCATCCCAACAAATAAGGAAGATTATCATACAAAAATCACAAGGTGCTGAGTTTGTATAGTGGCTGGGTACGTCCAAACATTATAATACAATATATGTGAAGCGGAAGTTTATAAGCAGTTATCATAATTAGTTTTAAGTTGAAATTGGTTGTAACAAAGTTCTTTCCCATATAAAAATTTAAATTTTTAAAAGGGTCCATTAAAGTAGATGTACGACGCACAAAGGATCAAAACCAAACTGCCTTGGACAAAATTCTACACAGCCGACATCGATTTAGACCCAGTTTGAGAAAAGGTGTTTTAAGCTGTAAAAGTCAGGGTTTGTTTTACATCAAGAAGAAGAATAACGCAGGTAGAACACAACTTTTTGGGCACGTAAGGCCGAAGTTATGGAAACGGTACAAAAAGAGTGTTGAAGAACATTTCTACTCCTAAAGTAGCGAATATCTATTCACATAAAGAAGCATTGGCTTTGTTTTTAGACTTAAATCTAACCAAACATCAATATATAAAACTGCAGCAGAAAGCATTACGAACACGTTCCAATTTGTACCCGCCTTATCATGAAATATTGAGACTTAAAAAAAATCGTGCTCTCCGCCATAAGAAGTAAAAATAGTTTCTTTAACTTCAGTCGAAGTTTCACGTCCGTGCAATTTCGACTTATTATATCCATGGACAACTCTATATTGCAAATGGGGTTGCGATGGATCATCGTGCCAAAAACAATATAAATAGATTCATTATTTTTTCTTATTTTCCTTGTTCCTCTCCGATTAAGAAAATCGTTGAATATTGCCGAGCCATCAACAAGCGCTAATTCAGATATACTCGTAAATATTTAGAAAAACCATACTCCTCCGTCTACAAAAAAATGTAGTCCGAAAAGGAGTCTATGCAGACTGGCTTGGCTAAGAGAGAGGTCAGTCACATGTTATACAAATTAAAGGACAAACTAGAGAAATTTCTTACAATCTTCAGTTAACAATGATGCATGGGAAAGTTACACAAGTATTGACGGACACTGCATAATTTGCAAGCACACATCAAGCAAATTAACCAAAAAACCATTGACAACTGACGAACACTGCGTGGCTTACGAGTTGGGAATTTCTCCACTTCATACTAGGATAAGGTTTATGGAACATTTACTACGACTTAAACTTTGAACCGACTAGGACCATACGAGTTGAAGAGAACAAGCAAAAAAGAAGCTTAAAGAAAAAACAAATTCAAGTCGAGTTTAGAGAAATAGCTTTGATAATAGATCAGTCAAAAGTAGGTGATTGCAATACCAATGAGGAAATACCACTCGTCGATTTTATTCTCACCCAGAATTGGCGGTATTGACTTAGAGCTCATTAATAGATTTCCATCCTGTACAAGGTGTGTCGCAAAAGAAACATGACTTTTTAAAATTAGCTGTTTCTGGTGGCGCCACCGATTGGTACATGCGTTGGAAAGGTACAACTTTCATTGACATCTTGTAAAAATTTAATGACAATCAGACCACTACAAGCGAAGTTATCGCGCTAAAAGTCACTTTAACTTTTGGGCATCGGCCGAAAAATGAATCTTCCTCATAATTCTCCGTCAATGTCTTCATAGCGGTGTCGTTTCATCGGCAAATGAAGTTTTCCAAATAGATAAAAGTCACACGGACGCCAAATCAGGCTAGTACGGTGAATGGTTGATGGTTAAAATGCCATTTTTAGTGAGAAAATCGATGATAAGTATCGACCGATGAGACGGCGCATTATCGCATTTTTGGTCGTCAGCCAATTTGTGCGGAACAAAACTGTGTTGAACTGTGAAACCGTTGAGCAATCAGAAATACCCTTGGAGAAACATTTCCCTAACAGTTTCCAAAATTGTATATCATGGCAAGGATATTATGCAAAATAATTTATTTCCACTAGGAGAGCTGTCTGAGGGAGCACAGGAAAAAAGAAATAAAGACTATAGTAGAGATTTTATGGAACATAACACAAGAAAAATTTCGACAAATGCCGCGAATGAAGATATTTTTAATACGCTTTCAGATTAAACTAAAGCCAGTCTTCCCATACTTGGTCATTCCAAACACATGCTTGGTCGTATTCTCTGACTGACGTTCTTCTGGACAGCCGCCCATGCAGTTGCTCCATCGTGCATCCCGATAAGATATCCAGCGCAGTGCGGCAGCTAGAATTTTATGCGCTGGTCTATGTCCACATCATCAAACAGTTCATAAAGCTCGTGGCTCATACGGATCCAAAACCTGTTGCTAACTCTAACAGGCATTCCTTCCTTAACTAATTAGATTATATATACTATTAAGAATATATATCCTAGATAGGGTCTGCCACGCCTCCTACTGACTGTTACATACATTTGCACAAACTGAATTACCATTTACCTTATGTAAGTATAAAAATGGTATACAAATCATATGAAGAATCTTTCCTTCGAACACTCCCAAATCCACTGTATCCGCCGTTGCCAGGATTATCAGCATCTTATAGATACTTCGTACTTGGAGAGAGGGCTCTACTCATTTACTTGATGAACATAAACTAGCATCGATTATCATCGGTTATTCTTTGCCAGATCTCCAGTTTGTCGCTTTTGTGGTTGGTTATCTCTGTTCCCAGGTAGATAAACTTTTCTACAACACCAAGTAGTTCGTTTTGTCCTCCTTTACATATAGACCCAAGCGTCGTGACTGTTTCTCAATCACTGAGAAAGCCTAACCAATTTTCAGATAGGTCGTTGAAAAACTTCGTCCATATCGGCGTGTCAAAAGTGGGCTTATAATCGATAAATTGTTGGTGTCTGTCTTTGTTGTCTTCAGGACTTAAAGTAAAGTAAAGTAAAGTGAGATATCACAAGTCGATCTGATTACATCCACTCTCCCTACTTGCAGATAGGATAAACACTGAGATTCCAATCGTAGCCATCAATTCGCCTAAGAGTTGGGGCATACGTCTTACTAAGAAAGAAAGAGAAAGAGAAAGTCGCTTTGTTATTCTTCAGCTTTTTGATTACTAAGCCGACCACATTATAGTCCGGCGGCTCTATAAGAAACCCATCATCAACTAGTGCATCTATAAATACTTCTCTAACGGCAGCATTGTTCCCTTCGCCACCTCTAAGCAAGTTAGAGAAGTGACTTATCCATGGTCTTAGTGAATCTTTTGCATCTGTAACCGAAATACCATGTCCGTCCATTCAGAGAGAATCTCCGAGCTTACAACCTTCGGTCAGACGTTTGACCTTTTAATAAAATGTTCAAGCTACCAAAGGTTCGTCATAGGTCTGATGTAAACATTGATCTCCTTGACAGCCGGTTCCATAATCTAGGTGTTATGTTTCTACTGCTCACATATATCTTCCGAAGATGGAAAGGATTCACGGAGCAATTGAAAGAGTCATTACAACTTAATTAATTTGATCTGGATTTGATCTGGTTCAAGTAGCATTGTGGAAGTTAAGGCGTGCAAGTCTGTTGCTACTAATTACAATGTTCCGTCCTGCGGCGAAGTCTATTATCTTCTCTCCCTTGCAGGAGATAGTGTCGTGAAAGCAAAATTTTCAGTGTGTTGAGCCGAAGATTCATTCCTTCGAAATTTTTGTCGATTTCACCAAGCACAATTTTGATATCAGCACTGGGAGAGAGTTTCAGGCGTATATTTTGAATATACATTCTGTAAAAATATAGCTCCAGAAAAGGGAGTCCCTTCAGTCGGCGCCATTTCTGGAGACGTACACCGAAGGTGGATCAGATCGCCGTTTTTGCTACATTAAACGCATCGTATGCTTCATTAAAATGTTAAGAGGAACTCTGTTGGGCAAACAGAAGGCAGCTCAAACCTTGACTATGAAAAATCATACTCAAAAATTTTATCTAAACTTTTTCAAATTATAATGCGCTTAAATGTATAACAATTTTATTGTTTAATAAAATAGAAAAAAAATAATTTTGAGTGCAGTCTGCCATGAAGTAGACTAAAACAAACACAATACGAAAAAAAAGAGCTCATTTATTTGCTCCATCTAACTTACTCACTCTTAGTTTTTGTATCTTTTTCATATGAACGCGGTTAAAATTAATTCAAATGGACAAGTGGAAGAGGAGCTACAGACACACAGACAGACATGCAAATAAAAGTACAAAGAAGCAAACAGACGTACCGACTTACCAAAGGACATTTTGTTAACTTTTGTAAAGAACGGAAGTCCGAAATTTCACAGTTTTGCGCATATGGATATACATATGTAGGCATGTGCGTGCATTTGTGTATTTGAGTCTATGTTGCATTCATAAAGGCGGAAAAGCAAGAGGTATATGAAACAAAGGCATACAACATCCGTCGACATATCCGGCAAATGTATAAAAGCAAATTTTACCCATACTCTTTTATGTATAATCCGAGCAGAATGCAACATGCATAAAATAACCTGACTGTTACATAAATTTGCACAAATTTAGTAAACCCTTAACTCAATTTGCGTCTGGATAGGAGGTATCTAAATATTCAAGTTTGGTGTATCTAACTCTTACAGTCTCTGAGATCTGTTTTATACCATCAGACGGACGGACTGTAGCTAGTATATCGACTCAACTTCCTATGTACAAAGCCTCCTTCTGCATGCTACATACATTTTACAAAATTTCTACTCTCCTGGATCTTTGGGTACAAGATACAAAAAAAAAAGCAATTTTAAATTTTATATATTTATTTTTATACCACATAGTGCGAACCACATAGTGCGAACTGGTATTATCAGTTTGTCTGGAAGTTTGTAACGCTTTAAAGGAGACATCGTAGACCAGGATTTTTTCTTGGAAAGTAATATTTAATGATAGTTGCTTATGCACAGAAGCTGCACCTCTATATATATATATATTAATGGGGGTGTCCCCATATCATATCATTCACGTTTAGTTTCACATGTTTTACAAATTTTATTTTCTTTACTTTTACTTTTTACTTTTCACACAGAGTGTGAATATAAATTAGTCACCATATTTCCAACGCCTTAAAGGAAGCATCGAATGATCCCATAAGGTATATAAATTCATGATGTCGAGACTAGTCGATCTAGCCATGTGCGTCTGCCTGTGTATTTGCTTACGCCCTATTCCCTCAATCTTTGAAACATCAGTTTGAAGGTTGGTATGAAGATTTTTTATAATCACAACAAACATATAAAATGTTTGGCCACGATGTGACCACTTAATTTGTAGCTCCCATACAAAAACAATGCGTTTATTTTGTTGCATTGAACAACTTCAATTTAAGCAATAATTTTTTTAAACAATATGTTTTTCAAATTGCTCCACTAGATACAAAACGTGCATCCAATTAAGTTTGATATTTTGTTTCATTAATAAAACCAGATATGTATATGTATAAAAATGAAGCGCACAAGAGGTCACTGGAGGCACTGGACAGAACGCTGAAAGATATTCGTGACACAACCAAACCTTTTTGGCGGAGCCATGATTCTGTTGTCCGGTGATTTTCGACAGACTCTTCCTGTTATACCCCGATCAACTGTAGCTGACGAACTAAACGCATGCGTAAGATCATCTAATTTGTGGCGTCATGTGGAGACACTCCAATTAACGACTAACATGCGAGTGTTTTTGCAACAAGATCGAAGTGCAAATGTGTTTTCGAAGCAGTTGTTAGACATTGGAAATGGGAGAGTCGCCGTTGACACCTCGACCGGATTTAAAACATTACCCACAGGTTTCTGTTACTTCGCAGACTCGAAAGAGGAGCTTATTCAGCGCAACAATTCAATAACCATAATTGGCTTAGTAAACGAGCAATATTGGCGGCGAAAAACAAAGATGTCGATGCGACCATTCAGAATTTTCTTTCGGGTCAGTTATTTTCCTTCAAATCAGTCGACACAGTTATCAAACAGGATGACGTAGTCAACTATCCCACAGAATTTTTGAATTCACTGGAATTGCCTAGACTACCACCTACGTACTACGTAGATGTGTTTCAATGTAAACAGATGCTTCTTTTATTGCTATATAGTCTGATATTTTATGCGTTACAGAAACTGCGTAAACTTAAATTTAAAAGCTGGAACTACTGCTTATATTTGAAGTGAAACGCACGCGACATTCATTGTTGTTGGTAATAAAAAAAATTACTATACAGAGATACTTTTATTAACAAATAAATCTCGCTACAGCAGCTCTTTGTCAGTGCCGCGCCGTTCGACTTCAACGTGTCAGTGATGCACAACTATCGATAGATGATGGATTTTTCTGCTGAAAATGTGTATTGAATATACTACAGGTACTTGTCCACAGAACAGTCGAGATGAAATTCGTTACATGCAAAAGCAAAAGTTAAAAAATACATTTTTTTGGGGTCCATTCAAATAGTACAATAGATGCACACAGAACATGTAGAGTACCTCGGGAGCTACTGCATGACAAGCCTTTCCCAGGTTGCTCGGTTGCACCTACTTTCAGGGATCAACAAAACGCCATGAGAATCTTTCCATATATTAATAAGTACAATGGACTGACATCAGCGTCGGAATTTGTTGATGCGATATTAGAGAAGGCCTAGATGTTGCAGTTCATCAACAGAACTACTTCCGAAGCAATAAGAAGCCTTGAAGACAAGACCAATACCACCTCTTCATCGGAGGAGATGCAAATTCCCAATTCATACAATGGGGCAGTACAAACTTTGAAAGCATCTTAGCTTTCAAACCCTATAAAGTACATACATATATTCTTGACATGTCCGTCGGACCGTCTGTTTGAACGAACAGATCACGGAGAGTATTCGATGTCGAGATACCCTGTACCTGCAACGTTCTTTCTTGTTTTAGTTTATCTCCCGAAGGACCGTGCAGGTGGTAGTGTGAAATTTTTACTCAATAAAAACATCCACATCGAAAAATGTTTATGATATGACGCATAGTTATAAAAGGTCAGCAGTGCTAGATTAAATCAAGGGTAACAAAAAAGTTAGAATAATTTTTCCCTGAAGAAAACAATCGTTAGTTCACGACTACGAAATATACTGCCAACACTCTCGTGCATCTTTTATAGTCTCTAAAATTTTACAAAACAAAAGATAACTATGCGGCGCTAATTGAATGAACAGGATTCTCCAATAGGAACGGATAGATGTTTGGAGAAACAAGTTCAAATGATAATAATTTATTATTCGGTAACAGTTGGAAGCGGATCCCGATTACAGTAAAAAAAAAAATAAGAATCTTCAGCAACGAAGCTCATTTCCGGCTCATTGGCTTCGAGAACAAAAAAATGTTATTGTTGGGGACGATGCCAATCCACACGAGGTCCACCAAGTGGCAATGCATCCTCAGAAAATCACCCAGGAAGTCGCATCATTGGTCCGCACTTCTTTGAAAAAGACTTTGGCAATGCCAACACCATGTAGTGAGAGCGCTACCGATCGATGATTATCAATTTCTTGTGGCCCAAATTATCTGACGGGCGGGATTAGTACAATTTTTATACCACGAACATCTCTAGTTCAAACATTGTAAATACAATAATAAAAAGGTAACGAAAAGTTATAAAATACATAAGCTACTTAAAAATAGTTGTTTTACTCTTAGATCCATCCATCTTGTATTATAACGGGTGATTCATTTAGATGTTTTGTTTGTTTTTTTTTTTTTTTAATTTTAAATAAAACGTTTAAAAAAGAATTGGATGTCGGAGACTTTATTATGACTCGAAAAAACAATCTCTAACATTTATCACAAATGTTGGCAGCGACTATGCTGTAGGTGGTCCATTCGAAAGGTCCAGTTTTCGATCACCATTTCCAGCATTGCTATTGGTATTTCGCGAATTATGCGAGTAGTGTTGGCTTCCAAGTCTTGAATCGTAGCACGCTTATCAACGAAGACTTTTGAGTTAAGAAGAGGTGTGATATCACACGATCTAGGCGACCAGGTGACTGGTCCGAAGCGCGAAATTAGGTGCTCACCAAAATGACTTCTCAATAAAGCCGTTGTTTCGTGCGCTGTATGTACCGTAGTACCCTCTTGCTGAAAGCAAATATCGCCGACATCACGGGCTTCAATTTCAAGCAACAGAAAGTCCTTTATCATAGAGCGGTGGCGCTCGCCATTGACGGCTGTGTTCTGACCGGCCTCATTTTTAAAGAAATACGGACCGATGATTCCACCAGCTCATAAACCACACCAAACAGTACATTTTTTTGGATGTAACGGTAGTTCGAGAATCTCTTCGGCTTGCTCATCAGCCCAATTTTATTTATTAAGGTATCCAGATTAACGGATACTCTGTGAAAAAACAAAACAAATTAAAAAAAAAAGCAAAAAAACTTCTAAATGAAGTTACTTGTTAACAAAATTTCATACGTTCTCGCATATATTTATAATTTCCGAACAGTTTTTGCTTAAATGGAGAAGTAAGTTTCGAGCGCTCTGACAAAATTGATCAGCTTTTTTGTTTCATTCGTTTAATTTATATTGCTTTTATTCTATATTTTTTTCTTTCTATACTCTTTAAATTATTTTGAAGCGACAAGCTCACAGTGCATAGTAAAGCGATTTTCAAACATTTTTTGGTAACAGAAACATTTTGGAAAGCAAATTACTTTGCGGCATACGCCACTTTGAGTATAGCTGGCATATATTTATTTATATTATATTTATATTATATTGTTTTCCTTTCCTGTATTTATTGTATTGTTTTAACACCATTCGATAGTTTTTGGTTTTTTTTATTGTACGCAATATCAGCCATATTAAAAAGAACTTGAAAATTGTTATTTTTTTACATTTTGAACACCATTCACCGTATAATTTATTCAAAGCGTACATTGAGTCTACAATCAAATGGCCCATAATTCATCAAAAATCAAATTAAAACCAAAAAAAAAAAATGTTCGTCCAAAGCTCTAATACAACTCAAACTAGGGGGAGGGCCGTTGGTTCTGGTTTAAATAAGGGCCACCTCAAAAAGTGGGCTTAAAACGCCCACTATCAGATGTGTAAGAAACCATGTGTATCAAGCGACCGACCATCTATAAGATGCTACTATATCGAATTACAAGTTGATACGAGTATTCACATTTTTCATTCAAATGCATAAAAGTGAGCTGTGGGTTTGTATGGGAGTACCTCAATAAGTGGGCGGGACACGTTCATTTGTACATGTTTAGGAAGCGGCTGTCCATTAAATATTGGAGTTCCCCCGAAAAGCAAGCGGACCACGCCCATTAATCTATGTACATATGCTAAGCGAATGTCCATAAAAAGACACTATATCGCAGTTCAACCTAATATTGACTTTAATAAAGAAGTTTTTCTTACAAAAATACAAAAGTGGGCTGTAGGATGGTATTGTGGCTACCCCAAGAAGTGGGCCATTAATATACATATATGTCCTCTAATCCATTCTAAGAATATTACAATTGATTTGAAATTGAAAAAATTGCTGATAGCGCTTTGGTGGAAATATGCTTGATATCGTTATGCGTGAGATCTTGTACTGGTGGAAGATGAAAAGATTTTGATGATCAAAAATAGGGCATCTAGAGGTAGAATTCCATGCTCTTTCCGATGAGAAAAATGGAACTATTACAAGTGATTCGATTTCCGATGAGATAACTAAGGATTAATGAGGTGGTTTGCGAGAAAACTCCCTATTTATATCTTGACAGATGGTAGTGATATAGTGAAAATGCAGAGAAACCGCCGATGTAGTTTTTCATGAGTTTTTTTTTTTTAAATTTTTAATTATTTAATTTGGCTTTGAGATATCCACTAATTTAAACACTTCTTTCTTCATTGTCCAATCGAATTCATTGTTGACAGCATCGTCAGATGCACAGCTGTCACCAAGCGATCCATGATTCTGTAAAATGACCAAAAGTACTTGTAATTGGAATGCGCAGCTCGTCTATAATCTAAAACTTTAGCTTTGTAATCTTTTTGCATTATATCACTCCGCTAATTTCTGAGTTCCAGAGTATCCATGAACAACTTAATAATTTAGATCCTAGGATAATACTGAGGTTTATTCAACAGGTTTGACTACAACGGGACATCTAAGTAAGAAGAACAAAACAATAGATCTTTTTAGGTCGCAGTATACAATAATGGTCTACAATAATAATAAACGCGATCCATGAGAAACAAATGCCTTCACAACGAACAACTATCTGGTGCGGATATTGGTCAGACGTTACTTCTTTGGAAATGAGGCCGGAAATGCAGTGACTGTGAATGGAATTCGTTACAGGAATATGATAATGGATTCTTGTTAATTCAACTTGTTGGTTTGTTTATAACAGAACGGCGCCAAATGCCACACCGCGCATGAAACAATCGTGCACTCTTCTTGGGACACCCTACATAAAAAAAATGTGATGTAACTCTTATTGTGTCGAGGTTTTCCCTGCATCATTCCAAAACACAAAAAATTCGTTTCTATTAAATTTATAGTTGACTTGTTATCGAAAGCTGCACATCGCAATTTAATTTAAATACTCGTATGTACGGATGTGTGTATCCTTTTTTATGCGCTTCAAGTGCCCTCTACACTTCAATGTTAAACAACAGAAAAGCGAAAAGCGGCTCACAATAAATAAATTGCATGAGTGTGTGCGTGCGTGCATGTGTGTGTGTGTGTGTGTGTGTGTGTGCGTTTGCATTGTGCAAGAGTAAATAAAAACTGCAACAAACGATGAGATCAAATTTAACAATGGTGCTCTCAATTGCTCGGCTCATGTACGAAAGAGGAACCAAGCGCATCACGGCAAGAGGTATCCGCATTCAGAGTTGGATTCGGATGGCGGCAGCAATAAATAAAACTGTTTCGTTTTTATATACAAACAAAAAAAAAATGGAGTTAAAGTTGACCATAGAAACCGAAAAATGTGAAATGCAAACATTTTTCACCAGTTAGCGGATGCTTCAATAAGAACACATAATTTACGTATTGTAACATTTTCACGATATTTTCACCATGCCATGCTGCTGTTATTTTTTATAAGATATCGAATAAATTAAGTATTTAATTAGAATTATTTTCTATAGAAATTGTAATCGTTAGATGAGCCCACTTTAATTTAATATCCGGAAAATTAGTTAGTTACGAGACCTTGTATTACTTACCTGTGCCTGAACTGTTGTTAGACATCGAAAAACAAGAGATTATTAAAAACTATACAAAAATAAATCCGTCTCCAACAAAAACACTTAACTTAAGAAAAACAAGAAAAACGTTAACTTCGGTTGAACCGAAGCTCTAATACCCTTCACACGAAAGTTTAAATAGTATTGTATTACATAAAAGTGGGGGTTTAAAAAGGGGCTACCACAACAAGTGGGTGGTACACGATCACTAGTAGATGTGTATGAAGCGATGTAGTAGATGTGTAAGATGCCGCCATATCGAATTTCAAGTTGATATTGCAATTTTACATACAAATGCATAAAAGTGAGCTGTAGGCTTATATGGGACTATTTCAATAAGTGGGCGGGTCACGCCCATTTGTATATGTATATGAAGCGGTTGCCCACTTAAATCCACCAAATCCAATTTCAAGCTAATATTGCTCCTAATGAAGGATTTTTTCATAAAAAACACAAAATTGCACGGAGGGTTTGTATGGGGGTACTTCAAAAAGTGGGTGGGCCACGCCCAATTGTCTATGTATGTTAAGCGGCAGTCTCTTAAAAGGCACCATATCGGATTTCAAAAAAAGTTTTTCTTACAAAAAGTCAAAAGTTGACCATAGGTTTGTATGGGAGCTACCCCAATGTTATTCTATGTATGTTAAGCGGCTGACCATAAAAAGGCACCACATTGCATTTCAACCTAATATTGATTTTAATAAAGAAGTTTGCTTGCAAAAAGTCAAAAGTGGGCAGTAGGTTTGTTTGGGAACTAGCCCAAATAATGGGCGGGTTCCACCCATTAATGTATATGTCAATCATCGTCTACTTTAAGTTACTATATCAATTATTAAATTGATATTGACTACAATAAAAATGTTTTTCATACAAAAAGTCAAGAGTGGGCGGTGAGTTTGTATGGGGACTACCCCAAAAAGTGGGCGTGGCGGGTCAATCTTGACGCTCTATTAAACTGAAATAAAAATAAGTATACGTGCAAAAATTAGTCCCCAAAAAATGCGCAAAAACATACAGGCGAACAGATGGACAGACAGATAGACGGACATGGCTAGATCGTTAATGCGTTACAAACTTTCAGACAAACTGATAATACCATTTCACACTATGTGTGAATGGTATAAAAAATCTAAAGCCAAAAATTGTGTTTCAGAAGTGTTTTTATTAGTTTAATGCAAGACAGATCCAGCAACATCTCATGTGTCAAAATCCACTAAGCCGTTTAGGCTACAGAGCTTTCCTAAAATATATATGTACACTTGTACATACTCAGATAAAAAACAATCAGCATTTCCGTACTTGAATTGATCCATAGCGCTATCAAAAATATGGTGAGTACGGATTTCTTCAAATCAATTACAAATTGTTACTTCAAGAACTGAGTTGAAATTCTTAAATTTGGCTCACCTAAAGTTCTACTAAGATTGATTTTAAGAAAAAATTGGATTGAATTGAGCACAAAAGAGCTCCAAAAAGCAAAACAAAAAGCTCTTTTGTGCTCAAATCAATTCAATTTTTTCTTAAAATCAAGCTTAGTAGAACTTTAGGAGAGCCAAATTGAAGAACGGCGCTGAAAAGTGTCATCGTCTTAACTAACTTGGCCAACACGCTCCCGACAAATGGAGTTATCGAATCACAACCCATTTGATTTTGCCCATTTTCTGTCAATGCAAAGACAGTGGAGCAGCTGAGAGAGTAAATTTGATTTTGCTCCCATGTTTTTCTGATCTCAGAGATTGATTTAAGAACTTTCTGCTTACTTCAAGTCAAAGAGGACTTATTTTATTTTCTGATAATTTTATTCATGCAAAGATAAACGGCCTCAAACAATAAAGCAAAAATTCAAAAATGTGCGGGACGAATTGCACGCCAGTGTGCAAATCATACAAAGAGCGCAAGTGTGCAACACACGGGTGGAAAAAAATGTTCTGCCCACGGCCGTGCGAATGAGAATTTCTTGTGTGCAGGAGAAGAAAAACACACCCATGTTCAAATAGTACGAACACTTCAATGTTTTTTTACATGGGCGTTTTGTTAGTGTGCCATTATTTAGGGGGAAGGTGCAACTATCCAGCTGGTTGCTGCCCTTGACAAATTCAAGGCTGACATAGCCACAATACAGGATATGCGGTGGATAGGACAGAGTTACTGTAAGAAGACATTCTGGGTGCATTATGGTGATGTAAAAGCTATGAATTGTTTTGCCACAAATCCGAGCTAACCGATATTGCGACATCCTCAGCGATTTCACACAAAGCGTCTTCAGATTAAGAAAGTACCTCTCCAAGCCCTTGGATAAAAAGAGAAGCTTCATGCAGGGTGCTGCTTTATCGTGCAGCTGTTTTAATCTGCTGGTTCAGTTAGAATGGCTTTCTCGAAGGAAGGGAAACAATCACGTATCATGGGCCTCATGGTGAACGGGTACAAACCGAACTACTTGGTATTCACTCGAAAACTGCTTTCTCTAGTGAGAAAACTTTTTCAATTTAGCAATTTGTTAACAATTAAAATGAATGTGTCTACCTTACAAACAGATCATACGTTAATTTAGATATTCAAATGGCTACCAGAAGTAAAGCAGCACCGTATGTGTTGGTTTGGGCTGCTACGACAGCTGATGGCAGATCTGCACTAGTATGTTTGGATTGTTGGGCTAAGATGAATGGCAAAGCTTTCTGGAAGACGAGAACTGTCATTCCCACAAGACTCAGAATCGCAACACATATATTCTTTAGTAGTCCCACCTCTAACAAAATAATAACTTAACTGTAATGCCCTAAATGGGTTTTCAGCACGGAGGTTTTGTAATATAGTAAAAATCTTGCCAATAACGTTGTACTACACCGGAAGTTCATACATAATCTTTTATTTATTTTTTTGTGTTACCACATTTGTAAAACTCGCAGGCTAATTTACAACATTGTCCTTTTTGCTGCAGCCGACGCTGCTGCTGGGCAATTTAATTTTTTCCATTAGCAGCCAATTTAAAGTATTCCTTATTCCTATTTCTGCGCTCATTTTTGTTGCCACATATTCTTTGTTGCACACTTCACAAACAAAAAGGATTTTTAAAGTACCGAAGTGCGCAATAAAAGCTTACATAAATTTAAATAAAAATGTCGTCAAAGATTAAATCGACATGAACTGAACCGCTATAGGCGACGACGGCATCGGAAGCGGAAATGAAAATGGCGAGCCAACCCGATCCAACCCCAAGGCGTGCGGATGTCGTTGTAAAGCATTGCGTTAAGTCTCGCTGCATTTTGCTGTTCAGCTTCTGCTATGCTGCAAGTAGAGTACATGAAAACCCAGTAGGACTTTCCAGAAGTACATCCTCAAATAATGCATCACACTCGTACACTGCTTACACATTAGAATCAATAGCAACAATACAAATTAAAAATATAAATCTTTGAATGCTTGAAAATGTACTTATTTGGCCGTTTATTGGTCATTACTGCACGTAGGAAACCACACCAGTGCGCCTGGTACCAGTGGTTCTTAATAGTCGTACAAAGTTTGTAGATGTCGTCCCAGATTTAGTATCGGGTACTATTCCGGTGGTCATTATCAAAACGGAATCGTATCCGATTATCTGTGTCTTCACTGATAAAAACCTTGCGTTGTCGGGAACCAAACCGAGCGCACCAACTACTAATTAACGGGATTACCTTCTCACAATTACACACAATCACAGCGATACGTGGCCTAAAGGATGTTGAATTTATTCAACATTATTCAAGGTAAGAGAAGTGCAAATTCTTTGAGATAGAAAGATGTAAGTGAGAAAATAGGCAACTAAAATTCCTCTTTTTCATTGTGTGTATACAGCGGAGCCAAAAAACAAAAAACAAAAAAATAGTACATCTGGAACTGTTACTTATTCCTATGCCTTCGATCACTTTGACTTTCGTTGTTGTTATTTTTTAGCAAATTGAGATAGCTGATAGAGAGGGAGAGAGAAGGAGAAAAGGGTGAGAGAGGGAGGGAGAGGGATAGAGAGGGAGGGAGAGGGAGAGGGAGAAAGATGCAAATATTCAAAAAAAATCAGTAACAAACCGATATATTGTCGGCAATTTACTGCCCTTTCCAACATTCCAGTGTGCCATATGTGCGCTTGGTGTACTTTAAATACAGCAAAACACATTGTGCGTGACGTGATGAAGAAGATGCAAACTCTCAAAAAAATAAAAAAATTGACCCGGCTCGAATTTGCATCTAACAAAGCGCTGGGACCTGGTAAACTTTCATGCTTCATAATTATCCTTAATCCGTTTTCCTTCTAAATAGCTAGTATTCTCAGATGAACAAAAGATTAATTTAGATGGCCGTGACTTGCGAAAGGAACCTCTAATTTTCTCAAAATGAAATACTGGTGGAGGCTCAGTCATGATGTGGAATGCATTTACCAAGTATAGCACCCTTGAAATACAATTCGTAAACTATAGAATGAACAGCCAGGAGTATGTGGGCGTGCTGGAAAATAGTGTGGTACGATTTCGACAAGAATGTAGAGAAATACCGTACATTTTTTTTAACCCATACAAGTCGACCGACGAAAGCTGTTTTGGAATCTTGTTCAGTAGAAATTTTGGCAAACGCTCCCTAGAACTAAACCCGATCATGTTTACGCTGAAAAAAAAAGTATAATTCTGTCGGAGAGTTAAAGCTAGCCGTTTTGGTAGAATGGGAAAACTCGACCAAAGTCTAGTGTTCAAGTTAGTTCTTTAGTTATAAGTTTATTCAAATAAACGAAAATGAAAAACAAAAAGTGTCGTATAGTTTTGTTACAGACTTTAGAACACATAAAACTCGTTCAAATATTGCAGTATTTGTGGTCATGTTTCACTCGAGTACTTATTTTATACCCTGTAGCGTATATTAAGTTTGTGTAAATGTATTCGGCAGAAGGAGGCTCCTTTCTTGTTTGCAGCATTTTGTACGCTGAATATAAATTGCAGGGTATTTTTTTAACGAATCTCATTCAACTAATTTCCATAGGCCAACTTATATTTTTCGAATTTTATCCAGTTTTTTTTTTGCATTTGGTACCACTGTGCGGCGGTTCGAAGTAAGCCAGCTCTTTCGTGAATCTGTAAGTCGTCCTTCGTTTTGTTTTTGTTGTTGCCTGTAAAAATACGTTATGCAACAATTGCGGATTTTGCATCAACTTCCTTTTTATCCTTTCATTTACTCTCTCTCTCCCTATTTTACACGTGCAATTCTGGCCATCTCTCCACATTTTTCCGACTGCTTAATTCGTTTATTTGTTGTTATTATAGTCGCTTGGTGTCGGCATTATTGTACTTTGTTGTTGTTGTTGTTGTTGTTGTTGTTGCTTTCACCTTTAATAACTCCGCACACTACTAACAATTACCTTCCTCTCTACGTTTGTCCGTTTGTCCGTTTGTTGCACCTATTTATATTATCAGCCTTTATATCTCTAGCCTCATTTTCGCTCATTCTGAACACGGCTGATATCACACCATGCGACAAGTTTTGAGTTTTTATTGCTTTGAATTAAGTTAAGCACGCTGACCAGGAAACGCGTTCGCGTTCGCATTCGCTTTTCATTTTGTTTTGCGTTCTTTTCTTAATTTTCCCAAGTGGTTCCAAATTGGCCCTTTACACCCTGTACCCATATCGTTAAAGGGTATATTAAGCTTGTATAAATGTGATTCAGCCAAACGAAGCCGTACAAGACCCAGATATATTCTCAAGCAGATATTAAACTCGGAGATATTAAACTTGGATATTTAAATTCTTATCTCTGCAGACAAAACATTTGAAACTAAAGCGCCAACATTATAAGGCTAGTTATAAGGCATAGCTCCATAAAAATCTGCAACACTATTTCAAATTTTTGTATTTCAAGAATTAGAAAAGCTAGCTTTGTGTAGTACAAATGTTTTGAAATTACTCTTCATACGATTTCACCATTCTTTCTTTATGCTTCTCTACCGAGGAATGAGCTTTGAATTTCAATAATTGGGATCAATGTTCAGATTTTATTTACAAAAATTACTTCTTTTGTTTTTCAACGTACAGGTTGGCGAGTGAATATTGCTACATAAAGAAACTGTCGGTCTGTCTATCTGTCTGTCTGTCTGTCTGTCTATCTGTCTGTGTGTTTGTATGAATTGTATTCTTTCAATTTATGAAATATTGGTTCAAAAGTTAGTATGAAGACTCTTTATAACCAGAGCTCTCAAAATAGTATGCTCAACCAATTTTTTCTATGCTGTTTGCTCACCTAAAAGTTAACCAGACTCGCACACTCTCTCAGCAGAACACTTCTTTTTGATTCTTTCGTGTCTTCTGTTTCATGCTTCTCGATGAACAAAACACACGAAGCTCTCTTACGATAATGGCTTGATGGAAACACTTTCATTCGACTCTCAGCAACTGAGCATGAGCAACTGAGCAAAACGAGCCAAGTGGAAGCGTAAACTGTCAAAATACATAATTTTTTTTTTCTTTTAATTTTTTCATCTAAAAGTAAATTTTGCATATTAACGTAACATATTAATGTAAATGAGTTCTGGCAATACAAATCAAGTTGCGACTGCGTTGCTGCTGTTGCTGTTGTGGCAGTTACTGCTCATTATATTGACGTAATTTAAAAATATCTTCTACTGATAGCGTTATAAATTCTAAGGTTCCTTGGCCATTACAGAAGTCCACAACGCTAAATTGACTAAAGTCAATCAGAGCAAGCCAAGCATCTATGCAATGAAGATTTTTTTCGCTTTGGGTTGTCGTAATGGATATACTTTTCATCGCCAGTAACAATACGATGCAAAAAACTCTTCCGATTATGGCGTTGAAGCAGCTTTTTCGCTATTGAAAAATCTCCTTTTCGAGGTATCTTGGCTGCAATTCGTACGGCACCCAATTTCCTTGCTTTTGAAGCATTCCCATTGCTTTGAGGCGTTTGCCAACTGTTGACAAGTCAACTCCCAATGATTCTGACAATTCTTGAAGGGTTTGACACGGATCTTCGTCGAGTAATGCTTCCAATTCATCATCTTCAAACTTTTTGGGCTGGCCTGGACGTTCTTTGTCCTCCGTATCAAAATCACCACTTTTAAACCGACGAAACCTGTACTCACAAGTTGAATTCGATGGAGCATAGTTTCCGTAAGCCTCACAAAGCGGACGATGGGCTTCAGCTGCTTTTTTCTTCAAATGAAAGCACAAAAGCAAAATTTCCCGCAAATTGTGTTTTGTTCAAACAAAAGTCGAGACAAAAAAATATGTTGTTTGCACTTCTGTGGAATGACACATACATACATACAGACATACACACACGTATATATTCATAATCAGCATGACAAAACGACTTGATCTAGCCATGTTCGTCTGTCTGGTTGCCTGTCTGTCCGTATGTCACTGCGTTTCGGAACGCCCTATTACCTCAATCTCTGAAATATTGGCTTGAAAGTTGGTATGGAGATTTTTTAAAACCAAAAGCAATACAATTATCAAAATGATCGCGGTGTACCCACTAGCAGACAATTTAATTTTGGATATAATTATTGTCTTGTATTGAGAGGTTTAGCTGTTTAGTAGAGCACATCCTTGATTTTGTTTTTTTTTTTCTATGTGCAGTGATGCGCATGCAATATCATTTAATTAGGTGATGTGATTAGCTACTCTCACGGTGTACGTAGAGTTACTTGTATTTGGGGGTGTGTGTGTGTGTGTGTATATACAAATATATATGTTTAACAGATTTATTGAGATGTTTGATTATGTGTAAAGTGGATTTTTGATAGTATAACTCAGTTTTTGGGCTGTAAGTCGGTTGTTTTTTTTTTATGCAGACCTTTTTAAAGCAAATATTTTTATTGATGCACATGTTTGAACCATTTGGTAATGCTGCTCGTGTTTTGAAGTGGTCTATAGCATCCATTTGGTTTGGAAGTCATAGAGACAAAGTCTACAATTAGTCGTTCAATGCTATAAACAGGAGTTGTGATTTTTGAAAATTAATGTAATAAGTATATTTTTCTGTGATTAAGTTGTCTATAAAATTTTATGCGAAATTAGTTTATATTTTGTTTCGTTTTATGTTAATACAAGTTCAAATAAGGCTGAATTCAAAAGTTTTATTAAATGTTATAGAAAAAAAGCTATTTTGTAGTAGTTTTACCAATTTTGCATATATTTGGCTCTTTTAATGCAAATTCACATAATAAGATGAAATATCAT
Organism: Leucophenga montana; assembly: GCA_035044765.1. NCBI lineage: Eukaryota > Metazoa > Arthropoda > Insecta > Diptera > Drosophilidae > Leucophenga > Leucophenga montana. The sequence continues at coordinate 88,684 of JAWNNQ010001781.1, read as the reverse complement.
AATATGTGAAATTTGTATTAAAAGTGTAGGGAGTAACAAACATTCCATCAGTAGTTAATTGGAGGGATGTGTGCAGAATGGTACTACAACTACATGTTCTACAATTACAACGACATCTACTCTGCTTCAACTTCAACTACTATGTGTACTACAATTCTAGTTTGTATTTCAATTACTTCTATATATTTAATTCAATTTATAACAATGTTAAATAAGCCTAATTTCTTTAAATGTAATTATTATACAGATTATTTCTAACTTTGATTTCTTCATTATCTATTTCATTAATTACAATAACTTCACACAATTTTCCATAGTGGGAGGTGGTATTATCAGTTTGTCTGAAAGAAAGTCATTAAAGGAGGCATCGTAAAACCCATAAAATATATATATACTTGATCAGCTCGACGAGACGTGTCTATCTATCCGTAAGTCTGTCTGGATGTTGCTGCCCATGTTTTCGGCTTCAATTTTTAAGATATCCAGTTGAAAACTGACACATACACTTATTTTTATTGTAGTTTAATAGAGTATCAAGATTGACCCGTCACGCCCACTTTTTTTGAGGTAGCACTCATACAAACCTACTGCTCACTTTTGACTTTTTGTATGAAAAACTTCTTACGTAAAGTCAATATTAGGTTGAAATGCGATTTAGTGGACAGCCCCTTAATATACATATACAAGAGGGCGTTTGCCGCCCACTTTTTGAGATACTCCCATACAAACCCACAGGTCACTTTTATGCATTTCTATGAAAAACGTCAATATCAACTTGAAAATCGATATGGTGGCATCTTACAGATGGTTGCTATATACAAATGTACTAGTGGGCTTTTAGCCCCTATTTAAACCCTCCACGTTTATGTTTTACAATACTATTTAAAATTTCGTGTGAATGGCATTAGAGCTTCGGTTCAACCGAAGTTAACGTTTTTTCTTGTTTTTTTTTTCGTTTTCGTTTTAGTACAAGTTTTTTTTTTAAGTGCTTGTACACTATTTTATTTTGATTAATCGAATGCAGGATAGTTTTCAATTTCTTAAAAATTATTCAAAAGATAGTCAATTGTTGTTTTTCTTGCACTATCAAAAAGGACATTCCCTTTGCTATTCATGACCATAATGAGTGCCTTACGTTTAGTATTTTTTTCACTCATACTTAGCTTTGGAATTTGAAGAATGAATTATTCACTTGAGTTAGTCATATACACGTACAAACTGGCTAATAGCAAAAGGTTCTGTTTAAACTAAATAGAATGTAGCAAGTTTATTCAAAAAAAAAAAAAAAAAAAAAAGAAGTCAAAAGAAACCACTAATTTATTAAATGCTTTCATTTGATCTTTAGAAATCCAAGGATTAGGTAACGTTTAAATAAAGGCATGAAATGCATTCAAGTGTAAAAATAAAATACAAATCAAATGAACAGAAAAGAAAAGAAAAGAAAAGGGTATAAGCAAAAAAGACAAAAAATCAAACAAACTGGAACAACAAGATGACTCAACAGCTACTAAATTGATAAATTAAAATTCTGAAGTTTTTGATTAGTTTAAGTATTTGTGGCTGCTCACATGTGGCACATTTATGGCCCGACAAAATAGTATCTGTTTCAGAAATGTCCTATTTCCCCAAGTATCGATTATACAAGTAAGTTTTAGCGGATTTAAGGGCTTTACTAGTTTTAAATTGCATCTGGCCATGATGTAACCACGTTCTAGTTAAATCGTTATAATTCTGCTATAATATTCAGTGTATGGCAATTTGTCCATATGTAAACAATCCGAAACCGAAACCGGTTTCGTTAAAAATATGTTCACTTTTTCACTTTCAGAAGGATTTCGCGGTTTGAATTCAATTACCATTTTGAATGTAAATTTCCAAGAGGAATCAAATTGAAATATACTTTTGAAAGGAAACCGGAAACCGATTGCGATCAATTTATTTGGAATCGAAGTTTATTTTTTTCAGATTCGAATAAGTCGATATTTCTTCTATCGAAACATAATTTGTGGGAAGCTTTACTTTTCTGCTATCATTTAAAGAATGAAAGTTTTTTGCGAATGGGGGCGTTGCGTTTCAACTCCCATAAGCTGTCACTCCTGACTACAAAAATCACGGCCAAAAACAACAACAGCACAACAGCCAACAGGTTCGCTATATTATCAGACGACAATGATGAGTTAGACGAATGAGGCGATAAGACGAACACATGGACAACACGGCTCCCACTGTAGCAGCGAAAAGCATTAAGTCACCACCCATATTTATTCCGGACGTCGGTAACATTACAGAACTCCTAATTATTCATCGAACATCATAATTATGACTATAAGCCTGGTCGTGTTAGAGTAAACTTGCCCGATAAGAATAGCTTCTCGAAGTTCAACGAAATGCGTTATTAGACCTTCCAAGCCAAGGATGATCGTGCTTACAGGATCGTGATAAATGGGCTACATCACTCCAATGATTCGGAATAAATTAGGGAAGCTTTGGCTGAGCATGAACATATTGTACGGGACCGTGAAATTAAAAACGCTATCCATCGTTTCAACAATAAGCCGATGTCCATATTCTTTGTAAATGTGGAACCGGTATTACAGTTTTAGTTTGTTATCGCCTGGATAGCACATTTGGGTGAAGTCTCTTTAGAGGCTTCTGCTTGTGTTGATTGCGAAAGCTGAAGCCAACATTGTATCTGGATCTATGGCTGTTAATATTATCAAAAAGTTTTGGCATGTCTAAGAACCGAGTAAACCGATGTAAAAACTACGGGGCATTGCGAATGGAATACAGTAACTTACTTTGCATTCTTTGCATACGCTGGATATTAGTTTTTGCTTCAGTTCCTCAGAGTTAAATTCCATTTAACCAAGACGACGCAATAAGCCTTTTGTATACAAGGAGTTTATTATTTAGACGCAACTTACTTGTAGGTCGTTAAAATTTTTTAGTTTAGCGTGGCATGAATATATTATCATAGTTATGTGGCTGCTGCATGTAAGGCGTTTGTCTAGCAGTATACTGTGACATACAACGACTAGGATGTATATATTGACGAGTCAGCAGCTTCCCAAAGCTGCTGATTCGTCGGCTTTGGGAAGTGGGTCAACAAAAAATATTCGCTCTGTAAACTTCTGCTATGATTCTACAATAAATAATAATTTTAGAAATCCGTGCATAGAGGTGAAGAAAAGATAGATAAAGCAGAAAATATTCAACATCTATTATGTTTCAAAATTGCCCATGGTAAACTTTTTTATTGTAGTCAATATCAACTTCACACATATATTAATGGGTAGGAGCACTCCACTTTTTGTGGTAGCCCCCATATAAAGCCACCGCCCACTTTTAAGTTTTTGTTTGAGAAACTTATTTATTTAAAACACTATTAGCTTGAAATTTGATTTGGTGAATTTTAGGGGATTTTAATTTCATATAAACATAAAACTGCGCGTACTATAAGGTGTTCCGCCCACTTTGAAGATAGTACCATACAAACCCTCTACTCACTTTTTATGCATTTGAATGAAAAACGTCAATATCAACTTGAAATTCAATATGGCGGCATCTCAAAGCTGGTCGCTTGGGGTAGCACCTATTTAGCTACTCTTTTTGTTTATTTTATTTTATAAAATTTACCCAAAAACAAAAACAAAAAAAACAAGAAAAAACGTTAACTTCGGTTGAACCGAAGCTCTATTACCACTCACACGAAATTTTAAATAGTATTGTAAAACATAAAAGTGGGGTTTTAAATAGGGACTACCACAAAAAGTGGGTGGTGCACGCCCACTAGTAGATAATTTAATAGTAGATGTGTAAGATGCCGCCTTATCGAATTTCAAGTTGATATTGACGTTTTCCATACAAATGCAAAAAAGTGAGCTGTGGGACTACCTCAAAATGTGTAGATTTATAGGAAGCGGTTGTCCACTAAAAACCACCAACTAAAATTTCAAGCTAATATTGATTTAAATGAAGAATTTATTCATAAAAAACACAACATTGTACAATGCTTTTGTATGGGGCTACCCCAAAAAGTGGGCGGGTCATGCCCATTGAACTATGTATGTTAAGCACATGTCTATAAAAAGGCGCCATATCGCATTTCAACCTAATATTGACTTTAATAAAGAAACTTTCAAACAAAAAGTCAAAAGTGGGCAGTAGGATTGTAGGGGGCCTACCCCAAATAGTGGGCGGGTATAATTAATGTATATATATCCATTAATGTATATATTAAGCATCGGTCCACTAAAAGTTACCATATCAATTATTAAATTAATATTGACTACAATAAAAAAGTTTTTAATGAAAAAAGTCAAAAGTGGGCGATGGGTTTGTATGGAGGCTACCCCAAAAAATGGGCGTGGCGGATTAATCTTGATACTCTATTAAACTGCAATAAAAAGAAGTGTATATGCAAAATTTCATAAAAATTGCTCCCGAAAAAATGCGAATGATCAAGAAAATATATACTTTATGAGGTCTACGATGCCTCCTTTTATGCGTCACAAACTTTCAGACAGACTGATAATACCATTTCACACTATGTATGAATGGTATAAAAAACGGAGCATATTTTAAATCTCGAATTACTAGTTTTTGAAATTTATGTCAAACTTTCTGTCACAATCAGACTTCAGTTCTATTCTGTTATTAATTCGCAAGAAATAAAGAAGTAAAAACTTTCGGCAGTTCAAATGGATTAGTGGTAAGTAAAAAAATAAAAGTATTTCCAAAAACCATTGAAAAAATATTAACATGCTGTCGAACGTCGATTGGAAGTTCATAGTTGAGGACGAAGTTGGTGCCACAATATTTCACTGTCACAAATTGATCTTTAGCTGTGCGTCTACGGTGTTTGAGCGTGACTATCAGGAAGCTGCTTCCGGCGAGGTGATCATCAAAGATGAGGGCAAAGAAGTCTTTCAAAATTTCCGCCAGTTTATCTATAGCTATGATAGCGAGAAGCTGGAAGAGCACAGAGTCTATATTTTAATAAAATTGGTGATGTTTTTCAATACATATCTAGTCAATTCCATAACAGAGGAATGTGTCAAGGCATTGATTAAAAAGGCAAAGAGGTTGGATGTATTGCAACTTTTACGTATTTATGAATTTGCACATAATATCAATCAAATGAGCTTCATGCAGGCGATTGGAAATGTGAGTATTCCTTAAGTTAAATCTCTCATTCACACTTGCTGTTTCATAGATCATAGTAGCTCAATGGAACTCATCGATGATACAAACCATCATCTATGAACTAAGTTCCATACTCTTTAAGAGCTATATGAAGCTTACCGCAGGTCACGGTTGCGAGTCAATAAGTATAATCATTGATAAAAAGTATAAATACAATTAAGAAATAAATTCCCAAAGTGTGTATATTAATATGTAATAAACATTTTTTCTATAAACTACTAACGTTTTTCTATCGATTTTTTAAATGTGTACTTTCTTTTGAGACACCCTATACTATTTAAACAAAAAGATGTACTCCAAAACTCTATAGAGAAAGTAATTAGTAGCAGATGATGTTTCTCTCCTGCAGTTGTGTACTGGAATACACTACTGAAGTGAGGCCATTATATAAGAAAAACAGCGAAAAGGCTTATGGATAGAACACCCCCAAAATTTAGTATTTGTGACAGTCGAAACGCCGAATTTTGAACTCTCATCTTCATTTAAAAAAATCAACAACAGTACGATGTGATTCTACATTGATTTAGATTATTGAACATTGTTCCGCCATTGTGGCTTGTGGAAGTTTCAATAAATAAAATTCAGAATGTTCGTCCACTTATAAAGTGTTTAAATTAAATTAAAAGATGTGTTTATGCAACGTACACTATTTTTGATGCATTTTCATAATCCCTTAACCTATCGAAATGTCTGGAAAACTGTACGTTGAATACATTTTTGGCTTGTAGGTTAAACTCTTTTTATACCATTCACACATAGTCTGAAATTTTATTATAAGTTTGTCTGAAAGTTTGTAGCGCGTTAAATGAGGCAACGAAGACCCCATAAATATATATATATATATATATATATATATATATATATATTCTTGATCAGTTCGACGATACGAGTCGATCTAGCCTATCCGTCTATCTGTCCGTCTGTATGTTTTGCGCATTTTTTGCGGACTAATTTTTATGCTATCCTGTTGAAATTTTACACATACATTACACATACATAATGCAGTTTCAATAGAATGTCAAGTTTAACCCGTTAAGCCCACTTTTTGGGGTAGCCCCCATACAAGACCACCGCCCACTTTTGACTTTTTGTATGCAAAACTTTTTATTGTAGTCAATATCAACTTAATAATTAATATGGTACTGGACGGATGCTTGACATATACATTAATTGGTGGGAACTGCCCACTGTTTGGGGTAGCCCCCATATAAAGGCACCGCCCACTTTTGACTTTCTGTATGAAAACTACTTTATTAGGTTGAAATGCGATGTAGTGCCTTTTTATGGACAGCCACTTAACATACATAAACTAATGTGCGTGTCCCGCCCACTTTTTCGTATAGCCCCTATACAAAACCACTGTTCACTTTTGTGTTTTTTATAATTTCTTTATTTAAATCAAAATTTGTTAGAAATTCGATTTGATGGATTTCAGTAAACAACAGCTTCATATACATATACAAATGGGCGTGTACTGCCCACTTTTTGGAGTGGCCCTTATTAAAACCCAAACAATCAGTCAAGCAATTCTACATATAAAATATATCATTTTAGACCAAGCAGTACAACGCGAAATATGATTTTTTCCCACCTATTATCGGAAATCGTACCACTGTGCGTCGCGCATTCTAAGATAAGACTGTATTCTACAGAAATTATTTGATATTACCACCGATCTGCGACACTTACAGCTCTTACAGTGCCGTTATTTTTAATTATATGCACTTTTTTTTTAATGAGTTCAGAAAATAGTATCAAACAAAATTTTTTTGAATGAATAAACAAAATAAAATAAAGAAATATTAAATTAATTTTATTTAATAAATAAATTTAATAAAACAATAACTTACCGAACGGAAAAGAGATAATATATACAGAATTATAGATTGTAAGAGCAAGATAGCATATGTGCAATCTCATTATTTCCATTATTCCGTTATTCGCTTTATTTATCATCATTTTTTATTATTTTCATTTATTTGAGCAGAGATTTTAACTAAATTTTAACACATTATTTTTATAAATTGGCAATTTTAACAATTTTTTACAATTTTAATACAAAATTTTCACACTAATTAATTAGAAATTAGCAAATTAATTCATTAAACGCACTTGATTCACTTTGCTTTTCAATTTTTCTCTTTCCCTCCTCCCTCTCAAACGATTAACGATTTGATCTTGCGCGACACGCACTTCACCTTCATCACTGACCACCACTCAACTAATTGAAATCTGCTAATAAGCTGCACTTTATACAAAAAAAAAAAAACAATTTATTAATAAGAGAGAAGAGAAAGAGAATAAAGAGAAAGAGCGCCCAAAATGATCAAAAGTACCAAAAACATGAGAAAGAAACAAAAACGCAAGCAGTAAAAAAAATATGCATATGCTGAGCACAAAGGAATGATTGCAAAAAGTGAGCAAAGCAAGTGAATTAACAGTAAATTGAGCGTTTGTATGTACTATGAGCAAATAAAAACCAAGTGACGAAAACATACTTGCAACTGACAAATCTTCGAATATCAATTTTGCGATAAAAAGATTTATATTTTTTATTTGTATTATTTGGAATAAACTTTAATACAAGGTGTCTCAAAAGAAAGTTCACATTTAAAAGATCGATAAAAGAAAAGTAAGTAGTTTATTGAAGAAATGTTTATTACATATTAAAATACACACTTTGGGAATTTATTTCTTAAAAATGATATTGTCCAAATGTAAACCGTTGCGTTCACGGCATTCATTTAATCGAGCACGAAAATTTCCTATGACGGCTCGGCAGGTATACTCCGTGACGTATATTTTCTTTTAATTGTGCCATGGAAGTCGGTTTGTTGCCGTAAACTTTAGATTTGACGTAACACCAGTCCATAGGGATTAAATAGGGACGACGTGGAGGCTAATTTATGTCACCTCTCCTGGAGAGGTGACATAAATTGGCTACAGTCGCTGAAATACCGTTTTTGCAAAACTCACGTACGCACAATGCACGTTCCGCTCCCGAGAAACGCTCCATAGCGACTAAATTCCCAAAAGCTAGGCTACCGATTGACATACCCCCGCGACCCTCGGAATAGTTGCGTTTCCGCAAACAGCAAATCAAATGTAAACTTTCTTTTGAGACACCCAGTACATACATATGTATGTAATTGAGCGTTCGTCAAGTTGTGATGTAATTTTGCACATTCAAGAAAAAGTTATTATGCATGATGAAGAACTATTAATTACATACATATTTCCATCAAATCCAAGAATGCAATTAAAAAATAAATAAATCTTTCGACGCAAAACTAATATACTACTAAATGTTGTGCGTTGCAAGTAGGTAGATTTTCGTCGCTCGGTTTTTACCTCATACTTATAAAATTTACACCACACATACTGCGAGATAGTATTATCAGTTTGTCTGAAAGTTTATAACACATTAAAAGAGCCATCATAAGTCCCATAGAGTACCTACATATACAATATATTCTTGATTAGTTCGACGAGACGAGTCGATCTAGCTATGTACGTCTGTCTGTCTGTCTGTGTGTCTGTTTGACTGTCCGTCTGTCAGTTTTTCTGTCTGTCTGTACGATAGACATATATGGTACATAGACTTTTTAATGCAGTTTAATAAAGTATCAAAATTGACCCAACTTCGCCTTGGAATCCATGGAACAAAAAGAGTATGCTGTGGTGGTATTCATGGACATCCAGCAAGCCTCCGACAGGGTGTGGCACGCTAGCCTCCAGTGTAAGTTAAAGAATTTGCTAACACCTCAGCTCTCACAGATAGTTAGCAGCTTTCTGGAAGAGAGATCCTTTTGCGTTGTTGTAGACGGCACCAAATCGACAAGACGACCAATTCTCGCTGGAGTACCACAAGCCAGTGTCCTAAGTCCCATTCTCTACACAATATACACTGCAGACATACCAACAACTGCAAGTGTAACTGCTAACTCGGAGCCCACTGATCGGCACTGCGGCAAGTGCGTTACAGGAGTATATTAACAGCTTCACAGAATGGGCTTCCAAGTGAAACATAGGCATCAACAGCAGCAAATGTGCAAGCATAACATTCACCAACAGAAGAGGCACTTGTCCAGCCATATCAATGCTAGGCTCACCTCTCGAACAAAAGCCTGCCTACAAATACCTTGATGTTGTCTTGGACATAAAGCTAACATTTGCTAGACACACAACCATGGTTCAGCAAGCGGTCCGCAGCCAAGCTGAAAAATGTCGTTGCCAACAACAAGCTGTCGAGTTCCAACAAGGTTGCTATCTATCCTAATGCGTCCTAAGCCCAATTTGGAAATATGCCCTGCAGGTAGTATATGGAATCACTGCAAAAAGTCACATGAACAAGATTCGTGTGACGCAGAGCAAAGTCCTCAGGAGAATCTGCAAGGCGCCCTGGTATATGCGCACAAGGAATATCGAAAGAGACTTGAGAGTTCCTAAAGTAGGCGCTGTACTACAGCTAGTAGCTGTAAAATACGCAGAGCGACTTGCGACACATCCCAACGCACTGGCAAGGCGATTAATTCGCGAAAGTCCCCGCCGCAACGCCAGAAAAAGAAGATTAAAACGATATTATACCAAGGACTTGCCCACCACACAGAGTCCTCGTCTAACATACACAAATACAATGCCACGCCCACTCTTTAGAGTAACCCCCATACAAACGATACCCCCACTTCGAAGTTTTGTTTAAACTGTTTTTATTGCTGTCAATATCACCTTAAAAATTGACATGGTGGCTTCCTTTGAAGGGACTCTTCATATATTGTATATATCAATGGGTGTGATCCCCCCATTTTTTTTAGGTAGCTTCCCATACAAAGCCCGCACCCGCTTTTGCCTTTTTGTATGGAAAACGTTTTTATTGCATCCATTTTAGTGGCATCCCCATGCAAACCCATCACCCAATTTTGGGACTTTTCATGAGAAACACTATCATTTCAGGCAAAATCAATTTGACATTTGTCTTCGGACACTTCGCATAATTATAAAGGGGCCACTTTTGAGGTAGGCTTCAACAGAGTTGCCTTTTAGATTTTACAAATATCTACATACATTACAGCTTGAAACTGCATGTGAATGGTATTAAAACTTCGGTATCACCAAAGTTAACGTTTTTTTTTTGTTTTAATTTTAATGCTGCTTAATTTTCTACACCACAATGTAATTGCCATGGTTGTATTGAAGTTTATGTATTGCTTTGCTCGTACATTCATATATAAAAAAATATGTTACTTGATAAATTTTAAGTTTTTTCAACCGCTGTCATCGCCTCTAACCTTCTACTTGGATTTTCAACGTGCAAGTGAAAGTTGGCGACGTTTCCGATCTTATATTTTGTGCATTTTTCCAATACAAATGCAGTTCGCTTGAGGTCTATTTCTCCCGCTCTATCTAAGTCCCTTTAAACTACGGTAGTGAAATATTGCTCAACTCTACTATCAGATGTTAAGCTGATAAGAGAACAGATACTACACTTTAATCTTAGCCATAAGGCAGAGAAGCGATAGCTATTCGTTACTAGACTTAATTTGTGCATCAACTGCTTACGAATTATAAGCTGTTACGTGTCAAACGAATGAAAAAGCAACAACAATGAAAATGTAAACGTACAACATACGCAGTCAATATTAAACTATAACTAAAAACCTGTCACCATTTTCGAGTTTTTGTATATAATTTTTTTATTTTTTAATTAAGTTAAAAACTAAATTTTGCGAATCTTACTTCAGAGCCATAAAGGTTCAAATCGGACCACTTTAAGTGGTTGCTCAAACATAAAGTTGCCTCCTCCCACTTGAGTTTTTGTATGAAATTTTAATGGTTTTGGTTGTTAATTAAGCAAACAAACGCCATATTTAGTGAATCTTACGTTAATCCTAATAAAATATCATATATAGCTTAAGATCAGACCACTAGTCAATTAAATTTAGTATGTCACTACCTAAGAATACGTCAAGTAAAGCATTGGAGGTACGGGAGGAAGTGATTGGGTAAATTTGTGTTTGCAAGTGTCAGTCCTAGTGATTTCGTGCTATCTGAAAAATGAGTTTCACTTAGCATATTGCTGTTATGATCTGCAGTCAATATTTTATCATTATAGGACAAAGTCAGTGTTGAAACTAAGCAAATTGAATTTCAATAGCCGGTTTTACGGTTTGGTCTATATATTGTAAAAACAAATATTCTATTGCACTATATTCAGGATGTTTACATACAAACTTACACTTCAAACTTTCTTTAACACATATTGCAACACCGCCTGCATGGTCATCACGATCGGAGTGATACAAGACTATCATTAACAGTTGGCTGAAACCACGTTTCGGACACACATAGAATATCTACATTCTTTGTTTTGAAGTTGTTTGAAGCTTCGTGTTAAATTTTTTAAAGCTTCGGTTCTACTGAAATTTAGTTTGTTTCCTTTTTTAATTTTATTTAGTATAAGAAGAAAATCCATTTTGAACTAGGTTCAAATCGTACACAACACATCTTTTTCGCATATAAAACAAACAAAAACACCAAAAAAAAAAAAAAAAAAAAAAGGAAAAAATCTTTTCACGGTTGCTGCTTGCATGTAATTTTTCAAACTATTTTTACAGCTAAAATGAATAAAATAAACTTGGTAACATAAAAATCAATTTAAGTCGAAATTAGATTTACACAGTCAGACATACACAAACAGACAGACAGATAGACAGACATCCACATACAGACAGTGCTTGACTGTTTAAATATGAGTTTGGTAAAAGTTTTGAGGCGCACATTCGAATAAACCGACAACAGCAACAACAACAGCAACAACAACAACAACAACAACAACAACAATGAAGTGCGACAAGTATGACAGGCTAAGGAAGTGAACAGTCAAAAGAACTTATGGCTGTTTTGCGCTCAAAAGCGGCTTCCACGATACCCTATTATGCCCTATGCCCTATGCCCTATGACCCGACCCATCAGGGCACACTTTTAGGCTGAACTGAACTGAACTGAGCTGGGCGGAACGGATTTGATGTGACTGGTACGCTGCGTGAAACTCAACCGAGTGACTGAGTGAGTGAGTGACTGCGTCACTGAGTGTTTGATTTATGCGGGTTGAATTTTAAATTTTTCACACAACGTGATGGAAAAAGTACGCAACTAAACAAAAAAAAAACAAAACAAAAAAAAAAACAACAAGTAAATGCAAAGAAAAACTTCAAATCCGATTAACTTTTCAGCGTGCACTACGCAGAAATACACACACTACGCATAAGTATGTATATTGTATAAATATACTCACACATAAAAGCGCATGCACGCACAGTAAGGATTCTTAGGCACACACTCACTCTCACACACACACACAGACACAGACACGCACGGCATCAGGACGCACCGTTCCAAGCGTTAACGTCAATCCTTCGCTGTTCGGTTGTCTCTGCTCATATACTACTTATATTGTATCTAGATACAGTGCTTGCAAATAGTATATGCCAAAAGACTATACTACTATAAAAATGTACTCATGGCTTTCAAATAAATACAAAAATTCTAAAAAAAAAAACAATATTTGAAGCACCACTGATACTGACCTATCAGTGTGCCAAAACTGACCTGGACACAGGTGGATTTAAATCGAACCGCTAAATCGAATCGGTAACTTTTTCTTCTTCTTAAGTTGGCTGTCACTGTCATTGACATGCATGCCAAGTTTGAGTGGGATGCGATAATTAGTCTATGTTTTAATTTTACAACGATTTTGCATGAATTTTTGTGTTTCCAATGGAATAACGGCAACGGAATCATTCAAAATGTTACAAAAGTGTTTTGAGGACTCTACTCTATCGAGCACGTAAGTATTTGAGTGGCATAAAGCATTCAGTGAGGGTCGTGAAATCGTAGAAAACTTGGCTCATGCAAAATCATCCATCCATCTCTGTTAACGACAAAAACATCGAAAAAGTCATGGAAATTGTGCTCGAAAATCGTCGTGTTGGCATTAGAAAGATAGCAGAGATACTCCACATCTTTTATGGATCGAATTAACACATTTTGGTTGATGTTTTAGGTCTGAAACGCTTCGCCGCCAGACTCGTACCAAAAGACTTGAATTTTTTGCAAAAACTACGTCGAGTAGAGGTCGCAAAAGAGATGCTTGCCAACGTTGCTGATAACCCTACAACATTCATTAAATGCATCATTACTGGTGACGAGAAGTGAGTTTATGAATATGACGTCGAGATTGCCCAACAATCTAGCGAATAGCGCATCAAAAATGAGTCGAAACCGAAAAAACCATGTCAAAGTCGGACGAAAATTAAGGTGATGCAGATCGTTTTCTTCCATTGCCGTGGTGTGGTTCGATGCAGCCACCTTTAGCGCGGATAATAGCGTCGAGTTTATCCATTAAAGATTCAAAAGCTGCACGAATGTGGTACGATGGTATTTTAAACCATTGTCAGCGAAAAGCAATCGTTTAGGCTTTATACGTCTTATATCAAGGCTTAAAGAATTATTGATTCCATTTCTTTTAAAATTCTACCAACAACACTATGTGAAGTTAGGCTTTCAGCTGATGCTCGCCAACAGGTTGACATGTCCGTCTGTTGCTTATTTCTATCAAGATGGATTGCATGGTATGGGCTGTGGATTTGAATGGTTGTTGCCCAAAAAGTGGGCATAGCATATCAATATGGACACTTCATAATCTTGCGACCAGAAGAAGCATTTAGCCAAATATTTATCAAAAAAAATACGCAACAACTATCGACTCGTCTCGAGGCGCTGATGAGGTCTAATGATGCCTCCTTTAATGCGTTAAAAACTTTCAGACAAACTAATAATACCATTTCACACTATCGGGCGTGTCACAGATATCACTAGACAAAATTCTGTCTGGTGATTTCAATTTCATAGAGAAACTGGGTAGGTGTCACAGAAATCTCGTAGATTTCATTCAAAGCAGTGTAGGTATGTATAGGTATGTAGGTAGGTATAGGTATAGCAAAAATAGATTACAGACTATGTAAATGATATTTTTTGCACATTTACTTGGAGAACGTTGTGAAGTCTGAATTACTTATTTTAGTAATATATTTATTTTAGAAAACACCCATAAATATATTGTAATATATACATATTTATTCTGCCTGTTACATACATTCGAACAAACTTATTATACGCTTGTCTAACATACACAGCGCCGCACCCCACCGCGCGCTAGTTAACACTAATACGCAAACACACACACACACATAACTATAGCTTTCACAAGCCAATGCTTCACAAGCCGAACGCCTTAAACGAGCGAGAGCGCTTGTTCAGCTCTCTCGCTTGCACGCACGGCTCAAATGTACGTGACAATTGTATCTTCGCCTTTCTTACTAAACAAATCCATGTATAAATCGAGTTCGTCTCCAGTTCTACATAAATTACTTGCGCTAATTTATTTGACTACTTTCTTCAAGTTGTTGCACTTTTTCAGCAACAGGTAAAACTCTGGAGAATATAAATCTGTGAAATGTGCTATACAAATAGTTTCCTATTCAGAAGTCAGCTAAACATTATATCGGAAGTCTAAAAATATGGCACATAAGCTACTATACTCGAATAGAGAAGACTCACGTTTAATTCAGAGGCTAAAAGTTTAGCTAAAGCAGTAGCTTTTTTAGCCATTTCAATTTTACAAAGAAGCCAAATATCGTAAAAGTCGCCCTAATCTAACTGCTCACCATAAAGTTTAGTCATTGCAATTTTAGCTGGTTCGAGTAGGCTAACCCTTTCATTCGTAGTATCCCAGACTTTTCTTTTTACAGAAAAATCAGTAGTTGCTACCGCAAAGTTGACGCAGAAGTCATACACGTCCTTCTCAAGCAGATACTCCAGCATCATATTGGTGAAGCTCCAACGAGTAGGATAATCAATTAGTATCTTCCTTAACTTCTTATCTAGCATTAGGTAGCGTAAGAACGGCGTGAATTACAGAGTAAAAGAAATGAAGGATGTGTTATAGTTAGAGTGCAATACCATTCTGTTTCTTTATTTCAAATTGTCCTTGCTTGAAAGCTCGGAGACGCTTACGTTCTAGTTTTGTTTATGTTTGATTTTGTGCTTTGCTTATGTTTTACTTATACAAATTTTGATTATGTTAGCATTTATGAATTCTGTCTGCATTGTGTGGCACACATATGTGACAATGATCGTCTGGGTTTTATGCATTGCACAACGATCAAAGACCATAGGGCATCAACTTATGTGGTCTAGACAGTGGTGGCTTGTTCGTGAGAAAAAGGACAAGGACAAGGGTTCTGGCAGCTAAAATTGGTATTGAAAAACGATATAAATATTTTGGTTAAGGTACGATTCTCTGATTTTATTTTATTAATATCGGTTTCGGTTCTCAATTTTAATCAATAAATTTCGTTTAACGGTTCCAGTTTCGGTTTTATTCCCTGTTTAAATAAACAATGTAATGGTTAAAAATATGTAAACAAACAAAACGATCGTGTATAGTTAAAGTGTAAATGAAAACATAATTTAGACCAGCAAAATGCTCGGGTTTGGGCAGCGGTAACTGCCACAGGACGCTCAGCAGTCTTTTTCATTGAACATCGGCAGAAAAAATTGGATGTTTCAACAAGACTCGGCACCATCTCATAATACAATATGTGTTTGTTTTTTTATTATTGTTATTTAAATTTTTCAACATTTTGCCAATAATCAGTTCCGGTTCATCATTCGACTGTCACGTAGCGAAAGTTCCATAAAAACTCGTAGGCGGTGTATAATCTGGAATGCATTTGTATAGCATTACAAAATAGTAAACACCACTCGATATCCCTTGGCCAATCATTTAATTTGTGTTCAGCAATTTCAGGCTTACTAAAAAGAAAATGCCGACTAACGAGAAGTTTTATTTTTTTTTTTTTTTTTTAATTTTTACTGACAGAATAATTGAAAAACAAAAAAATCATAGTGCATCAGCCTTTTTGGCTTTAAACTCTTTTTTTTTTTGTTTATATACCATTCACTCATACTGGTGTGTCACATAAATCTCTTTCACCCCAAATCGGACCCAAATCATTTTCGTCACAGAAATGTCTTTTCGACCGTTTGAAATCATCAGCATTTTGCTAGGTGAAATTGTTCATTGCATATGTAAACTCTTCAAGTCATAAGGTAAACCTTTATTTATGTCTGTAATCTATTTTTGCTATACCTATTCGACAATTCTGCGTTGAACAAAACTCGTCTGTGCATTAAACACTGCCTTGAATGAAATCTACGAGATTTCTGTGACACCTACGAAATATCTCTGTGAAATTGAGATCACCAGATTTTTGTAGCGGCTACTCCTTAAAATGTGCTTTTCACACACTTTATCTGAAGATTGAAAGGGAGAGTATAAATATGCTTACTTGGACTCTAGCTCCTAGACTGTCAATCGAATAGGACTATATCAACTTGTCTTTCCAGGCTGATGAGGAATATTTATATACTTTATGGGATCTACCACTTCTTCTTCTGACCGTTAAATAGATTTTTATACCCTGTATGTTATGATGTTATGGTATATATACAACCATACATAGATACATATGTATGTATGAATACATACGAAAAAATCCGGTGCTCTTGATTGCGGTGACCTTAACAGTTTGGAGCTCTGCCGAAACGAATCCTCTAGTTCACTTGTCGCTGTACCTGAAATGCCGGCCAAGTGTTCCATCGGCAAGTCAGTGTTAATCGTACTGGATGTTGGGGTCTCCAGAATCCGTGCCCCGGCCGCGGATAATTCCAGGGGTGGATTTTCACAATTCTGACTGCCACCTGGAGTAGTTACGTTTATACCATCCATCCTTGTAATTTCTTTCCTAGAATATGCGTCTTACCTTCCGAAAGGTTTATAGCTGCCTACCGATACGGCACGGACGCAGACCAGTAAGCCGACCAATCTGGTTGCAAACGCTACTGGATTTAGAAAGGAGCAACAAATTAAGAGATAGGTCACTTGTGGGCCGTAATCTATCTTCTCTGCCTTTGCCACTTTGGAGTGGTGGGGGTGGGTCTTTCCAAACCCGCCCTCCTCTTCTACACCACCACGGACGCGCCACGAAAGAACGAGCCGCGAAGCGCGAACCGAACCGAACCGAACCGAACCCGGCCATGTCATACGCCGTGTTGTATGTACTTGGATAATCTGAAAGTTATTAAATTACGCAAGTGAGTGACCAGTTACTGCGTACATATGATCGCACATGACAGTAATTGTGTTTTCATTAGTATCCGAATGCATTTTTGCAGTAGTTGACCAAAACTTCGGTAATATGAACACACCACAGTCACATGACCGTAGCTTATACAATATCTCTGTGTTGACAATTAACAAAAAATGCGTCATTTATATTTATACTTCGCAAACAGTTTATGCTTTAAAAGAGTGAAGCCTCGAGCTGTCCGACAAATTTAGCCAATTTCTTTTTGTAGTTCATAGTTAATTGTTATTTCCCTTTTTACAAAAGAAAATATTTTTGGGCCCAAAATTGTAATAGGCGGAGTATAATGTATTTGTTTTAGAGCTGGAAAACTATCGATAGTCTTACTTATCTTATCCGCATTGTTGCTGCTTCGAATACCTGCTTTCTTGAATGGAACATCCAATAGTGTTTTCAGTCTGGTCACTTTTCGGCGCTCATAAGGAAAACGCAGATAATTTTGGCGATCAATCTGATATGTATACATCTCTGAGGCATCCAAAGTTTTCATATTAGTTTTCATAGCATTTATTTTCATTAAAGATCGTACGAAATTGGAATCATTAGCGAAATCGTGACAAAGTTACTCCTTGATACCTGAGAAGTAGCAGTAGTAATTACTGTCAGCTATATTGTCAACTAACAAACTACTGAAGGATAAGTTCAACTAGTATTCTAGCGAATTCTTTTCTTATTTTTATGTTGTATCTGTTTAGCACGCAAAATAAATTTAGTACGCGACTAGGTTTTATGTCGTCCATTCGGATGGTCCACTTTCGAAATGGTAAAAAACCATTCGAAAGTGTGGGACATAGTCGGAACCATTGGACTTCCGCAACAGGATATGGGCTCCTTACAAAGATCTTGGGAATTTAGGCGGGAACAGGGTATTTCAGTTAGTCACCTGTATATATTTGTATATATTCTTGTGCCAACTTTTGTTGATTGCAGCTCCCATTCCAAAAACCCATTATAAAATGTATATTCCATATTATCCTTCCCAGGATTGACCAAATGGCATATATTCACTACAATTCTTTGGGACGCAATAAGTTTCTGGAATATCTTCTTTATGGTGCCATTTTTTGTAGAGGATTAGCTTAAAATGATATAAAAAACCAGAGGAGAGAGTTAGAGATATAGTCTCAATCATTGGGCTCCTGCAACAGAAGTATTACTTAATAAAATCATGAGAATTTAGGCGGGAAGATGGTATTTCAGCAAGTAATCGGGTTTGCATTTATTTTAGTGCCAACTATTGCTCATTTCATTTCCGATTCCATAAATTGACTGTATCATATATTTTTCACATAGTTCTTTCCAGGATTGGTCAAGTGCCATATCTTCACTATAACTTGTAAGGACTGAGGATCTATGTGAAACCGCAATGGTATGCTGAAAGCGTCTGTGTTTTGACATAATTTTCTATAGAGGAATTTATATAAAACACCCAGGAAAATATCAGAAAGGCACATTTCATTTTCCACTCCAGTGAAAGAAACCAGATGTTTGCAATAGATAAAATGCGAAACTAAGCATAAGCGAAAAATTTTGACCTTGCATTTAAGCCATTCGATGTTTTAAGTGCTCAAAAACTTTGCTGTGTGAACCGATATTGAAGTGCTCGTATTGTCGTGATGGAGGATGAATCATCTTCGGTGGAATGGTTTTCTTCAATTCTCCGAAAAATTCTGGCAAACACTATTCGACCACCCTACGTTCCTCTAATGCAATATTTAGAGAAGACTTACGCGATTAAACTCGATTGATAGAGGTTGTATATAGACCAATATGAACCTTAGTGAGGCCGATGATGGAGGTCAAGCAGGAGCTTAAAAAGTTCTGTAGAATATTAGCGAGTTTGGCGAACGCAAATAGCCAGTTAGGACTCCTTCTAACCTCCTCTTTCAGTGAAGCGAGCCCAATGGTGTCAAAGTATTTTAAGCTACATTTTGTAATTGCTGCGCAGCTACGCATGAAGTGTTCAAAAGTTTATGTAACTCTCAACTCCTTGCGTTTCCTAACACTGTCCATGTCGGTTATGCCTAGCTTTTTCGTATGAACGGCTGCTAGTCTGCTATTCCACCTGGAATATGCGGCAGTAATCGGGTACCTAACACAAAAGCCTTAAATCGAGCTCTGCGCACTATATCGCCGCTCCAACTCCTGACTCCAGCCAGTGTCATTCTGATGGTCCTAGTGAAGTTGGTGTTTGCGCTCTTGTGCTGGTGGACCTCAGCGCCCCTGTGATGCTGACTAATGACTGCCGTTGGATGCTCTTCATAAGTTTTAGGTATGTTAACTTCTTCAGAGGCTGCCATCATCACCAGAACTCCATGAAATAGCATCGGTCGTACTGTACTGAAATGAAGATTCAGTGCATCAGTCTTTGTGAGAGGCTCCATGTGTTGCTCTGCATCTTTTGCGCTGTATAGAGCGCACTGGTTGCTTTTTTCACACTTTCTTCCATATTGTCTCCAGGTCAGCTATACAAAGTGTAAAGTATATTTTGGTTGGTCTTAGTAAAGAGAATGAGATCCATATTATCCGCATTGATACTGTGTCCGGCTTCTGTGGCACATCCAAATAACTCTTTTAACGCGCGGTCCATAATTGACCAGAGGTTTCAGTGTTCCTAATTCGAGGTCCAAGAATTGAATAAATTTCGTTTTACCACGGCGTGTAAATGGTTCCGAGATATGAAGTTTCAAGTTACTCTTATAGCAGTGGGATACCTACCGGGCTATTTAGCGTGCGTTTTGTTTGCCTATGTCTTTTCTAGACGAACAACTTTTCTCTCAGGCAGACTTACGAACGGTCGGACGGACATGGCTCAATCGACTCGTATTGTCGCGCTGATCCGGAATATATTTTTATATGCTTTATGTGGTCTCCGGTGTTGCCTTCTAGTTACATACATTTTAACTGCGCAATAAAACCCAATATATACTGTTACAAATATATATTCTGTACAGGATATAAAAACACAAAAATTATTTTAAAGCGAATGCTTTTCATATACACTGTATATGTGGGTGCACTGTGTGAGTTCATTCCCCAATTCGCTTAAGGACTACGGAGCAATACAACAACAACAACAACAGCATCCACTGCGTATGTGAAAAGAGTATTAAAAAGATCAAAAAGTTCTTTGACGCTTTTCGCTTGTGTGTGTCTGAGTTTTTTTTTTATTTTTTTTTTTTTTGAAACTTTTTCGTTGTTTCATTTAATTCTTTTTTTTCTCGATTTATCCTTTTGTCGTTTCTCTCTCTCTCTCTCTCTCTCACACACACTCTCCTTTAAGCACTTTATTCTTCTTGTTTAATAAAAAGCGAAAGGATTCAATTTTCTAAGTGAAAAACTTCGTGAAAAGCTTGAAAAATTCAAAGAAGCATAAGAGGAAATCAACAGCGATAAAACAAATCAAAGTCTTTGAATGCGCTTTGAAGGTTTACTTGCGGCATAGTGCTTTTATTAGCATTTGATATGCATCACGCAACGATTTCTGGTGAGGGTGGTAGGGAGTGGTCAGTACATGGCACTGAAGAGCAGGGGGCGAACAAAGCAAATCAAAGTCACGCCGCACATTGCCTAATTTCGAACATGAATAGTTTTGGTTTTTTTTATACACTCACTCACTCCATCTCCCTCTTTCGCTCTGTCTCTCCCTCACTCTCGTTGGCTCCCTTTTTAATTTCAATTCAAGCGGAAACGGAAACGGAAACAAGTTGAAACGTTAAGGGCAAAATTTTGTGACGCTTTTGGATTTTTCTCCGTTTTTAGTTCTATTTTCTTTTCTTTTTATTCGGTGTTTGACTTTTGTGTTGGAATTTTTTATACGTATGTACGAGTATGTATGTTATTTACTTAATTATTGTCACTTTTGTTATTTTAATACTCTTCACATATAGTGTGAATAGTATACTAATTTTGACACACAAAACAAAACATCGAAGACTTCATAAAGCATTATGGCACACACCAATATACGCCTCAAACGCTTATGGCTGCAGACGATGGTAAATTATGATTCACATTTTCTGATGTCTCCGGCAAAACTCAGTTTGTTGCCGGCTGATTCGAACTCACTACAAACATGGTGTCGTTTAAATTTTCTAAATCAAAATTTCTCAAAATGCAAATGTATGACGTTCCATCGCAGGAAACCATTTATAGCGACATATATTTTAAATAACATTAGCCTCAATATCTAGATATGCTTATGGAACCCCTAAACTTATTTATAACTAGTGTACCCGGCATGCGTTGCTACACTTAACATAAGTACAAAATCTCATCAATCTGCATTAAAAGTGGCTGAGCTGTAACTAATTTGGTTTCTCTTATATGGGTGTGGCACCGCCTACTTTTCCAATGAATCTTATTTCAACCGGTGCCTATTTGTACCAAGTCTCTTCCATCAGCATGAAACAGTGGCGCGATATAACGAGTTTGGTTTCCTCTCTCATATTTTGGGAGCGGTGCACCAGCCACTTTTCGAATGGATCCTATTCCACCCATCTGCTCTGTATAGTTGCTGAGATGTAATGAATTAAGTTATTCTTTTATAAAGAAGCGTGGCACCACCCATCTTTTCAGTGGATTTTATATGAACCGATACTCTTTGCCAGATTTCATCAAGCTGCATTCTATAGTTTGTGAAATACAACGAATTTGGTTTTTCTCTTATAAGAGAGAGGCGTGTTACCGTCTATTTTTCCAGTGTACCGTATTTGTCCCGTTGTCTTTTTCATATGTACCAAATCTTATCCATCTACGCCGAATAGTTGCTGCAATAAAACGAACTTGGTTTTTCTAACCATCACTCGGGAACCTACCTATCTGTTTGTGCAAACCAATTGAAAATCCCCGCAGTAGTTTCTGAGATTGGGAGTAACATATAGAGACGTGAACGGGATATAACTTAAAATTATTAATATCGAAATTAGCTACAACTAGTTTTCTTTTTGTTTTTTTGTTTTCTTTTTTGTGTCTCCTGCACCGATCAGTAAAGCTCTTGTTTAATTTTGTGTTTGCGACATAAATAAACATAGTACTATAGCCCGGTTCGGGATTAGTACCAATCGGAAAAGTACTAATCGGGTAATTATGGCTACTGCAGTAGGTATTTCTGTGCGCCATTTTTATGATGCGTCCGCTGTTCGATGAAGCGTGACTTAATCGGGAAATATTAATTAACTTATCATGAAATATATATAAAACTAAGCTTAATATATACCTGCATATACCTATACCTAAACCATCATCGAGAACCAGCCCGTCTATTTGTGGAAACCAAATGAAATCACCGCATTTGTTCTTGAGATTGAAGGTAACATACAGACATGGAAAGCAGCCGTCTTAAAGTTTTACTTATACATACTATAATCACATTTGTTCAACAGTGATTAAAGCAAAAGGTGCTCTTGACTTTGTAAAGCGTTAGTCTGAGGAATTTTATGACCCTTATACCACTAAACTCATCTATACTTCTCTTGCTCGTTCGATTATAGATTTTGCTTCCTGTGTTTGGAACACTTACTATCTTATTCACAAAGATGATATTGAGTATGTTGAACATCTTTTTCCTCTCTTTGCACTTGGGAGTCTCAATTGGAGTCCCGATGTAAATCTTACACAGTTAATTATTTATTGATCTTCCCTACTATCACGCCGATCTATGCTCTCTGTTGATTTTCTTCATAAAATTCTTATTGGTGAAATTTATTCTCCCTACTTGCTACAGTTCATATCATTAAATGTCCCCATTTGGCCAATTCGTCACTTTGTGCCAATAAGATAACCTTTTTCATCATCGATTTGTAATTTTTCACGACGATGTGATAAACAGGCAAGCGCAAATCATTCACATCATTTTTCGCTTGAATTTTTTTGTTTTTCTTTTTTTTAGGAATTTGAAGAGATGTACGGAAAAATATAATTTTTTTTTCTAAAGTCTTGCGTCTAAGATAGGTAAAAACCATTTAACGCCCTATGCCAATCACAAAGACTCTCTCTCTCTCTCTTTCTCTCAGCTCTCTCTATTTGCTATAGATGCTATCTTTTTTGTTTCTCTCGGTTGGAAGAATAGAGGAAAATATATTCTCAATCTCTGTCGTGCTGTAAAGAGCAATTCACATTGGTAAGCATGTCGATCGAGCAGCTCGACGTTATTAGACGTGTTTTTGATAGTTTGGGCTATGGCTGAACAGCGTTGATTTAGAAGAGAAAGCATTTTCCGTGGCAATGCTGTATTATGGAAATTTTTATTATTGGTCGACTTTCGACCACTGGTAGAACTCTAGCATTAATAACTTATATAGAAATTGTTACTCGTCCAATGCCCACTATTAATTTTTTAAAGCTCGTGTAAAGTATATACAAATTTCGGCTTTAACGAACAAAACCATTTTCCTTGTCACCGCGTCTACTTTATTGATATTTGTTGTGCTTGCTCGTACATGTTTGAGTTTTACGCCTCTATAACTGCACACACCCCACAAGCGTAAACAATTTGACAGCATTGACCCGCCTCCTTCACCCATGTAACATTAATTGTTCTTACCTTAGCATTACCGGGCACAAAAAAACGGTCTGCATGCCGCAAATTCCTACAGCTAATTTTGTAAAAATTATAATTCTCTTTTTTTTTTTTTTTTTTGACAGCACGTTTGGCTTAATCATTAACGATTTTCATCAACTTGTCATGCACGCCAAATGTCATAATAGATTTTTCATGCTTTTCTTTAACTAAATTAAACTAAAGTACACACAGATACAAATCTACTGATTTTACGCCTATATATTACGATGTACGTAAATACTTATATTAAAAGGTAAATTTTTTCTTTGGACGAATTTTGTTTGGCCGCCAGATTGAGCGAATGTGCCCCTACGCACAGTCTGATCAGTGGTCCAAGCGGCCGCAATTACAAAAATAAAGAAAATAAAAATAAATAATTTATTGAACAGTGATTTGTCAGTACGGCGTTTATTACATAGTTCAAGTACGAATTAAAAGAGAAATAAGGCGAAAATTGATTGAAGATTGAACAAAGTGTTCGGAGTGAGTTACTTGGCGCGTAATTTGCCGAACAAAATGGAAACTTTATTGGCAGGAAGTGACGAATTGGCCGAATGGGGACATTTAGTGATACGAACTGAAGCAAGTAGGGAGAATTAATGTCACCAATAAGAATTGCATGAAGAAAGCAAAAGAGAGCATAGATCGGTTGGAAGATCAACTAATTTTAACCTGTCATGATAGCGTGAAAGATTTATATCCGGATCGCAATTGACACTCCTAAGAGCAAAGAGAACAAACCGTTTTTGAACTGATTCAATACGATCTTTGTGCATAGCATAGTAAGTGTTACAAACGTAAATTCAAACATTGTATAATGAAGAGTAGTATAGAGGAGTTTAGTGGTATAAAGCCAAGGACATCTTTTGATTTATTTACTATTGAACAAATTTGATTATTATACTATGCACACATAGTGTGAAATGGTATTGTCAGTTTGTCTGAAAGTTTGTAACGCATTAAAGAAGCCATCGTAGACCCCATAAATTATATATGTATATTCTTAATAAGCTCGTCGAGACGAATCGATCTAGCCATGTCCGTATGTCCGTCTGTCTGTCTGTCTGTCTGTCCGTCTGTATGTTGTTGCGCATTTTTTGGGGACCAATTTTTATGCTATCCAGTGATGAAATTTTGCACGTACACTTCTTTTTATTGTAGTTTTATAGAGTGTCAAGATTGACCCGCCACGCCTACTTTTTGTGGTAGCCCCATACAAACTCACCGCCCACTTTTGACTTTTTGTATGAAAAACATTTTTATTGTAGTCAATGTCAACTTAATAATTGATATAGTAACTTAAAGTAGACGGATGCTTGATTAATACATTAATGGGTGGGACCTGCCCATTATTTGGGCTAGCTCCCATACAAACCTACTGCCCACTTTTGACTTTTTGTAAGAAAACTTCTTTATTAAAGTCAATATTAGGTTGAAATGCAATTTGGTGCCTTTTTATGGTCAACCGCTTAATTTACATAGACAATTGGTCGTGGCCCGCCCACTTTTTGAGGTAGCCCCCAACAATCCCACCGTGCAATTTTGTGTTTTTTATGAAAAAATCCTTAATTTATACGAATATTAGCTTGAAATTTGATTTTGTGGATTTTGATGGACAACCGCTTCATATACATATACAAATGGGCGTGTCCCGCCCACTATTTGAGGTAGTCCCATATAAACCCACAGTTCACTTTTATGAATTTGTATGGAAAACGTCAATATCAACCTGAAATTCGATATGGCGGCATCTTACACATCTACTACATCGCTTCATACACATCTACTAGTGAGCGTAGGGTAGCCCCTAAAAGAAAAGTAAGTAGTTTATTGAAAACATATTTATTACATATTAAAATACACACTTTGGGAAGTTATTTCTTAAAAATGATATTGTCCAAATGTAAACCGTTGCGTGCACAGCATTAATTTAATCGAGCACTAAAATTTCCTATGACGGCTTGGCAGGCATTCTCCGTGATGGCTGCCACTTCGTGACGGCTATTTCCTTTTAATTGTGCCAGGGAAGTCGGTTTATTGCCGTAATCTTTAGATTTGACGTAACCCCACAAGAAAAAGTCCATAGGGGTTAAATCCGGACTTCGTGGAGGCCAATTTACGCCATCTCTCCTGGAGATCAATTTACCAGGAAAAATTTCATCCTGAGGCTTTAATTCTTGCACCAACTGAACAACTCTATTCCGAATAATTGTGATAATATACTTGCCTAAGAAAGGTCCAACGACAGCTTTAATTGTAGAATAAAGTGCGCGGTGTGGAAGATTTGCCACGTCCATCTGTAATACAAATAAAATAGAGAAAACTAATAATACCTGCGAGTTTTAAGCAATCGATATATGGAATACTGGAATCAACTTTGAAAACGTATCCAGGAATGATCCAATTCAAAGTACATCCTGTACATTAGTTTGTCATGCTGGCAACACCTTTGTCCGTGTGTCACTGACGATATTAATGAAGATTTGACTTGACGATAGTGTCCCCAATAAAAAAAGTATCGATACTAACTATTGTACTATTGATTGTGTTCCAACACTACCTTACAGTACGAGCGTGTAATCAAACGCACGGCAATTTTCCGATCAACTGCTTGTTCACCACACCCAAATTACTCCAAAAAAATGCAATGTATAATTGAAGATATTTTTTTATAATGTTAACTAATATACACAGAAATCACACAAGAAGTCTGAGATTGGTTAAAATTTATGCAGAATGTTTCACTACAGTCTACCATTTTGCTAGGAAAACCATTTTATGGCAAGTAGAGCTGTAAATGTAGGAATGTTCTATGGTGAGAGACACGAGTGCTCTTTAAATCAATATATTGTAGTAAGTAAGTACTTTTAAAGCCAATTTCATGCCATCGCAAATAATAAAAATAAAGAAAGGCTGAAGTACACCAGCCAGCAGCTGACTGAATATGTTGACAGCTGTAGACGAATCCAGTAGAAGGAAGCAGCAAAATAAGAATCAGCAGAAGCGGCAGCAATTTAAATTCCATCAACATGATAACTAAACAGTTATTCAAGTAATCCATCAAAAGATTTCTGCATATGCGGGTCAAAATCCTTTCAAAAAGGCCAAAAGCCAAAAGCCAGCCAAACAGCCAAAGTAACAGTGGCATAGACTGGCAGACAGATAAACAGGCTGCGGAATGGAGGATGATTTTTGAGCGAGGGTAAATCAAAAATGTATAAAAATGTGGCAGCAGCTGTTAAAGGTTAAAAATCAGTCGAAACGAGAAAAACGAGAGGCAGACAGAATGGACGGGTTTGAGCACTGCTGCATAGTAGAAGCGAGGCAAGCGGTATGAGTCGAATACATTGGCTGTGTGTGCTCTCGCCATTGGAGGCCAGTCAAGCTGCACTGAGTAAAGCATTAAATGGAAGGCTTCTGCAGTGAAACGAGTAGAGATGAGGAGCAAAATGGACAGTAAACAGGCATCCTACATGGCGTCGAGTGTAAAAGCAGCAGCAGCTGCAGTACACGGCGTGCCTTTGGCATTGCGGATGCGTTTGGCTGTAGATGTGTTTGTGTCTGTTTTTGGAGCAAATGAATTTTTAATAAAAGCGCCACATGTTGCCAATAGTACTAACAAACATACATACATACATACAGAGACAGACAGGCAGACAGGCAGACAGGCAGGCAGACAGGCAGGCAGGCAGGCAGACTGACTTACAGACTGCGGGACAGTAGCCCATAGAAGTAATGCTACATATTACTTTAGCGATGACGTTGCCGATGACGCCAGTTGGCGCAGCTCCATACATACATCCACAATCAGCTCTGAAGCCGGTTGTATGGCATTCACAGCGGCTGAGCTGAGCTGCGCTAAAGCTGGCAGCACGTCGCATCACATCTCAATGACGAGAGCCATTAGTGAATGAGTTTTCCCTGCCCATACCGCTAGCGTCGCTATCCGCCATTGAATAACCGAAAAGCCTGCTTCGATGCTCTCGTGAGGCTCGATGATCTACTGATGATGTTGTAGCCCCTCCCCCCCTCCCCCAAACCATCATTTGCCAAAGCTTTGCATGCTCTTGTTGATGTTGGAACATAACAGTCTAACAAAAAAAAAAAAAAAAAAATCAGAGTTGCAGTCACATTCACTGCTAAGTAGCATCGTCGACGAGGGCGTATTAGTAATATTTATTTATTGAATTGACTGCAAACGAAGCTTTACAAAGTACGGACTAAACGTATACGGCGTATAGTAAGCATGCGGCAGCATTTACATGCAAGAGCTTCTCTTCCCCCCCCCCCCCCTGTATCTATACATATTTAATACAAAGTGCACTTCAGTTGGAAAAATGTATTTGAAGATTTAGCAAACATTTAAAGCGTAATTTACTTAAGGCATACGCAATACCAGTTGAAGTCAAGTCACCGATGAGGAAGAGTTTGTTGGCATTGTGAAAATTAAGCATATTCACAATGTTGTCTTATCGTTTTAACGTGTGAAAATTTCCTCATAAAGTATGTACACTTGCTCGAAAAAGTCTGCGTACACCACAAAAAAGTCTTAACATTTTAACTTTAATTGCAATAATATCTCAGCTAGTATTTTATGTATTGTGAATCAAACTTTGTTTTATTATATAGTTTATTAATTTCTCTTAATCTAATAATATTTTTACAGCATTTTAATATATAAAACTATAGTTTTAAATCATTTTATGATACAACATGTCAGAAAAGCACTACCGCAAAAGTCTGCGTACAGGCTTCTTTTTTCGAAGAAAATGATGTGCTAATAACTTGTAGAATCACCATTCCTCGCAAGTACCTCCGTAAGACGTCTTTGCACAAAGGTTTTTGGAGCGTAAGTGGTAATGTTGACCCACTCGTCCGTTCGAGTAAGTCCCATTTCAAATGGTCTGCGAGGAATCATGTGTCGACGGACATCTGGGTTCGAGTGAGTCCTCAACAGATGTTTCATGCAATAGGGAAACAGTGTCCGGAGTGGTGCTGTCTTGCTGAAACCAGAACTCTTATACTATCAGGGAGCTTGGTGCGTGCAAATTGTCCTTCAAAACTTGGATATAACTAGTTTGGTCCATTATTGATTCAATAAATGTTAGTTTGCCAAACACCATTGGCTGCCTTACAACCCAAACCACAACGCATCCTCCACCATGTTTTACGGTTGGCAACAAATTTGCCTTTTCAAAGGCCGTACCACACTTTCTTCACACCAGCTTTTTTCCTTTTATCCCAAAAATACAAAATTTGCTCTCATACGAAAAAAGAAAAAACCTTGTTCCAAAACTCTGGGTACTTAGAAACGTACTCATTTGCAAACTCCATGCGCATCTGATTATTTACAGATGAGATATGGCACTTCTTACGGCCCCAGTGGAAATTATTTTTGAATACCTTTCTTCTACTTCTAAGTTCAGTTGGTGAGCAGTCAACCTTGGATTCTGTCGCACTAAGTGAATGTCGCGTTTTCTCTTTGATTTTGTTAAGAGCGACCTGATCGTGGTTTTGGCAGGATGAAACCCGTTGAAGTGTAGTTAGTCTTTTCATTAATGAGTGTGCTCTGTCCACTAATTTCCAATTTATCTATAGGATTTTCGCGCAAGATATAGCCTTACAATAATTTTCTCGCCCATCTGCGCCAATTTGATTTCAGTTGTCGTCCACGGCTCTATTAACATATTTTTTTTTTTGACACTCCAATGAAAAATAATGAACTAAAACTACAAAGTAAGATAAGCATTTCTTAAAACATTTTGATGTAATGGTAATCGCATATTCGCTCATTCGTATGCAGCTGTACGCAGACTTTTGCGGTAGTGTTTTTCTGACGTGTTGTATCATAAAATGATTTAAAACTAAATTTTTAGTGCTTAAAATGCTGTAAAAATACTATTAATTAAGAGAAATTAATAAACTATTTAATAAAACAACGTTTGATTCAATACAAAAAACATCAGCTGAGATAATTGCAATTAAAATTAAAATTTAAGACTTTTTTGTGGTGTACACAGACTTTTTCGAGCAAGTTTATATTCTTGTTCGGCTCGATGAGTCGAGTCGATCTAGCTATGTCCGTCTCTCTGTCAATCTGTCCGTCTGTATGTTGTTGCGCATTTGTTTTGCACCAATTTTTGTGATATCCAGTGGCAGTGAAGGATTCAGTAGATGTTTTTGTTAGACTCGAATCTACTTTGTTATAAATATTTACAAGTTTTACAAATTTTGAATAGCTTCATTCCGTATATGTATATCTTTCAAATGCTGTGAATTGTTATCTTTTTTAAACTTAAAGCCACTTATAATTCGCTTGTAGTTTGTGACATATTCTTCCTAAAGGAACTGAGTTATATTTTTTTCTTACTTTCTTTTATTGTATTTTATTATTTTTATTGTTGTTTATAATATTTTATTATATACTATTGCTTTGAAGAAATATAACAGTTGATTCTCCTGAAACTAATTTAGTGGATCGTCAAAAATTCGATAGTATTGGAATACTTGTCTACTTGAGCGATAATTTTGAAAAAGAGAGCTGAATCTTAAATCGTCGTTGAAAAACAAATATATTGTTTCTTTGTCTCCTCGCGTTATCTACTCTTTTTTAATAGAGCGAGTCCGTACCACAATAGTAGTAGATCAGTTTCTTACAAGGGGCATCGTATTTGAAATATTTATCCATCTTGGAGTTGATGACACTCCTCTCGACTTTTGGCTTAGCTGATAATGGAACTTTCACTTCAACATTATCAATTAATAATAAGAACATTTGAGTAAACAAATATCAAACATATTAGAATGATAAATAATGATGGCATTAAAAACTCGTAGTGATTCAATTTTAATTATAAGCAACTGCTCCTTCTTAAAACCAACATCTATTTTTTTTTTTAATTTATATAAACAAAATATTTTATTTTATTGTTGATGAAAAGAATAAGTGGTATTATCGTTGAGGCTAATGGGTTGTGATGGACATAATATCAAAGAAAATGATTTACCATCTGCAGAGGCCACCTTTGAACACTCAATTGCCCAGTCTTCCTCATAGAGATAGTTTACTCACGCAAATTATTTTATATTATACTATTAGCTGGTACCCGGCGCGTTGCTGCCCTTCCCCTTGCTCCACCATCCCCATGCCCCTTTACTTCACCTCCAATTCTCCTACCCTTCTTCTCCTGTCCCTTGCATCACTTCTCCAACCATCCCTTACGCTGCGCCCATTCCCCTGCCCCCTTCACAAACCACTCCTTACTTCACCATCCCTTTTCCCTACCCCTTCGATCACCGAAACATGTACACAACATTTCATCCTTCTATCTTGAATGGTATGCAGCGCGTTGCTGCCATTCGCCTGTCTCTCCTACCTTTACCCCACTTTTTCTATGATCTCTTTTTCTACCTCCCATTCCCTTACCCCTCTTCCCTCTGTCTCCTTTAATTGCCATCCTTCCCATTCTAATTCCTTTGCCCCTCTTCCACTTTCCCTTCCCCCATTCCCCTAACACCCCTTCCTTTACCACCTATTCGACCCACCGACATTTCCGGTGGGTTTTCCCTTGCTTTAAAAACCTTCTCCTGGCAATCACGAACAACAGCCGTTCTCAATTGATGAATTACTTTTTTTTTTTTTTTTATCATATGTCAATGTCAATCAGTTTATTTAAACACTATAATACATTTGTATGTTAAAAAGTGTCACTAAGGCATTTAGCTTAGAGTATGTACATTAACATAACTAACAAAAAGGCTTAATGCCTATTTTGAACATCATTTGGATGAAATCGTTGGAGCCGTCTACGACATGTATTGACGACCAGAGTCGCTGCTAAATGATTAACATGAGAAACCAGTCGATCATTATGTCTGCTGCTGTGGAAATTCAACTGTTCCATGACTGTTGGTATTTTCAAATCTCGACGCAAAACTTTATTGCGCGTATACCAAGGAGCATCTGTTATTTTACGCAAGACCTTGTTTTGAAGTACTTGTACTTGTATACGGTTTATATTTGTGGCAGCAGCAGTGCCCCATAACTGTATTCCATACGTCTTTCAAAGTAGCACACATGCTCAACATGAGGTATTACCAAATTGTTGAGTAAAACGGGCGGGCAGTTCCCTTGCCTCAATGAAAAAGTACAGTGACTAGACTTTTCGCTATTGACTTTTATATTCCAGCGATTAGCCCAACGTTGAAAATCTTCAAGATAGTTTTGAATGTTAGATGAAGCTTCATGTGGATAGTTTGAGTTTGCAAGTATGGCCGCATCGTCAGCATATGTAGCCAGAAGCATGTTCTCATTTACTGGAACTGGCATATCAGCAGTATAGAAAGTATAAAGGACAGGACCAAGCACACTGCCTTTGAAGGCACGGTTAAGCAAATACGACTTCAAAAGAAGGAATTGCAATGTAGGCAAAATTGATTTAATTTTGAAGAGAAGGCCTTCAATCCAGACTCTATCAAAAGCTTGCTGTACATCAAGAAAAAAACCAGAGCTATATTGCTTATTCTCATAAGCCTTAAGAATATGTTGGAAAACTCTGTGCACTTGTTCTGGGGTGCCATGGTGTTGCCTAAAGCCAAAATGATAATCAGGAATGGCACTCTCGACGTCCAAAGCAGGTAACATTCTACCAAGAAAAATTCTTTCAAATATTTTCGAGAAAGTCGGTAGTAAACTAATTGGTCTATAAGACGCAACAAGGTTTTCTGGTTTGCCGGGTTTCGGTATCATTATAATTACAGCGCACTTCCATTGATAAGGGAAGTGGTGGATGCGAATCATGGTATTGAAGAGAAGTACCAAAAACATTATTGCTTTATCAGGAAGCGCCTTTGCCACTCTGCCATCAATTGCGTCATACCCCGCGGCTTTCTTTTTCTTAAGCATTTTAATCTGCAGACGAACCTCTTGAGGAGAGATAGCTCTCTTATATATTTGGTTGTTACGTACTATATGTCACTAAAGTGATAACTTATGTTTAAATCTATATCCTTCATATACAGTATAGGTTTGGTATTCAACGAGTCCTTAATGGCTACTTGCATCGATGTCGTTTTCGATGGTGGATTCATTTAATTTAATTTTTATTTACTTTTTTCTTCTGATCAAGTTATTGTTCACCTCTTAAATAGTTTGGTGTGTTAAAAGTTCCAGTTCAAGCATTCGCTCTTTTATAGGTTACATGACTTTATCTAATTTTAACCATCTTTTTCACTCTATATTTTTCTTGTTTTTCTTTCTTTTACTCTATATATGTACGTCAATACTATGTTACGATAAAATACTTATTTGAAGTCCTGCCTTAAAGAAGAGGCAAAGACAGTGAGTGGTAAGTCATCTGCTAAATGAATCGGCATCAAATTACGAGGCTGCATGGAGTTCAACTTGCAAGCGGTACGAAAACCAATGAAAGCTCTTTTCTGACCGCTTAAAGCAAATTATTAACCTGAATGCACTCAATCCCGAATCTGAAGAGAGTGTTCGACATTTTTTGGATACAGCAAACGAGTGTATTCATATAGTAAAAGTAAAAGGAAACATAGGTGACGAGGCCAGTACGGTTTTGGCACATTTGCTTTTACGGAGATTTACTCCAGAGGCTCTACAACTTTACGAGCAACAGAATTTGATACGTTCTGAGAACCAGCGACGACCTGTTGCTGTTTCTGCTGATACAAATTTACGAAACTCTGCTGATAAGAACCGTACGATTGCGCCGGATAGCTGTTCGACACCGAAGACTGCCCACACTATCTTTCTCTCTCTCTCTCTCTCTCTCTTGTGATTTCTGATTGAGTCCACCAAGCGCACTGATTGCTGTTAAAATAAGTACTAATGGTAAAAATCCTTCACACTTAGGTACATTATCGAAGAGTGAAACAGGCACAAACACCTTAAAATAAGAAATGGTGATTGGATACTCTCTTTCCATCTTTCTTTCTCTCTCTCTCTCTCTCTCTCTCTCTCTCTCTCTCTCTCTCTCTCTCCATTTCTATTTATAGAACCTTCTACTATCGCATTACATCTGTTTCCTTTAATGTTAAACAATCTTTTAGAAAGACAAATCATACAAATTACTTATACGCAACGTTAACCTTTGACTTTGCGCTACATTAATCAAAGCTGAGTTCATCAACTGACCAATATACTGTATAGATATACTCGTAAACTGCGTAAAAGACCCAAACCAACAGCAACAACAACAACAATAATAACAATAAAACTTGTAACATTATCACCTGTCAATGAACAAATGGACAAATAATTTTCTCAGCCTGTGGTCAGCCGTGTACAAAATGAACTTTGGTTCATTTTAATAAATGAAAAACTTTCACTTTTTTTCTGTACAATGGACATAACATCAACATCAACAACACCAACAACAATATCAATGAAATAATATAAAATGAAAGGGTCAACGAAAGGACGAAAACAGCAACAACAACAACAACAGTAAGAGGACGAAAAACGAAAATGTTGAACTAATATTTTTATTTGCAAAACAAAACTGACAAATGTTTGGCATACTTGTTAATAATAAAAGAAATGAAATGAAAGGGTCGAGTGCATATTTCGGGGTTTTGTTTAACAATGAACCGAGTGTTGCTCTGCGTAAAACAAGTAGAGAGGTTAACACAGAAACCGAAAGAGCAAAAGACCACAAAACCCAGAACACAAATCTATGCAAGGATATGGTCAGCACAATGTAGAGGGTGTCCTTTTGTAACGTTTAGATATTTTAATAAGTAGTTATGGTATTCAAAAAATCTTGTCTTTGACAGTTCGCTTTAATATTTTGGTTTTATATTATTTGGCAAATAATCGTGAACTGATTTGCAATAGTAGATGTACGCTTAAGGCCTGGTCACACGGTCTAATATTTACATATCACATTGCCACGATAGTTGCGCCATCTCGCTTGGCCATGAAAAAATGGAAACACAAGTCAGATAACATGACACAATAGTATAAGACCGTGGGACCAAGTCATTACGCAAGTTTCCTACCTATTTCAAAAACCGTTCTCCAATTTGCGAAACTCGTAATACTTACCAATATGGTACGTAGGAAGGCGCAACAGTTGCTATAGTCTTGTGTGCGCAGTTGCATATTGTTGTTAACACCAAGTTTGTGGAAATCTTCACAGACTTGAACTTTACAACACATGCCCATTCGGACGTTGGCAACCCATTAAATTTAGTTTCCCCGCTTAAGCCATCCATTCTACAGCATTGAAGTTGAAAAATTCACCATATTCACATACCTTCTATCAGTAGATAAAAAAAGTCGCACGATAATGTATTACCCCCTGTCTGAAATCTCTGTTGGTATCAAGGAGCTCAGAGAGGTTATTTCCTACTCGCGCATTGTGCATATGATAGCTCTATCATGCAGACGAATGAACTTTGCTGGTATACCAAGTTCAGAGATTGGTCGTTGAAAAACTTTGATCTTATCGATGTATAGAAAGCGGCATTACAATCGACAAATATCTGGTGTGTGTCTATGTTGTACCCACTGGTCTCCAGTTTTTGACGTTGAGTCTAAATTTTTTCACTGCTCGACCCGTATATACATTTTTTATCCACAATAGTTCGCACAGACATCGGGAACTCCATGCTTTAAGATAGCACAAAGAAGACTAATATTCAAATCGTTAGACATATATTCATTGCACCATATCTTGGGCAATACGGTCAACTGAGGTGTTGTCCGACATGAACCATACTGAACGTAGTGCGTACCTTGGCTGCGACAAGGTAGTGGCCCGAGTCAATGTTGCTGGAGATAGCATTGTAAAAGCTAAATGTTTCCACTTTTGGGAGAAAAATCGCTTCCTTCTCAATTTTGGCATTGAATCGAGCAGCTTGACGTTAGGCTTGAAACCGTTGTAGGCGCACTGGCAAACATGTTGGTGAGCATCAAATAGTAAAACACAAATAGACTTGATATAACACCAACACCAATGCAACGTAACTAATTGAAATTTTTTGGTTTCTATTTAGCATCAAACCTCCGACTTAAGCATGCGTTCGCTCGACTGTGTGTGAAAACATGATGGTGTTCGTCCCCATGGGGTTATGGCTGGACAGCGTTGATTTAGAGGCAAAAACGTTTTCCCTGAGGATACTGTATTATGAATATTCTTAATGTTCGGCACTTTAAAGACAAAAGCTGGAAGTTCGACCATTGGAGAAATTCTAGTATAACTTAATGTCAAACTTAATTGAATTCACTTTATATATTTATATTTTAGTGGACTAATAACCAAACAATTATTATTTTTATTGAATGTAATGTAAAATTGCTTAAATAGAAAACCTTTTCGATGCAACGAATTAAATTGCAAAGTATTTTTGTATGGGAGCTACACAATCTAGTGGTAAATTGCGAAAGTTTTGTATAACGAAAGTGACCTGCAACTCTAAAAACTTCTGATATAAATTTTGGGACGAAAGATATGTATTTTTCATTTATATTGTTGCGATTAAATGTAAACTATAATTGAGCGTTCGTTCTCTGTCATAAAACAAAAATAAGTTTAAGGTGATAGGCCCGCCCACGAGCTCCATACCGCTTGGGCTGGGTATTTTCCACCGCCTATATTTCGGTATGGGGTGATCCGATATTACTAACATTTTCTGAATGTACGTTTCAAGACCTTTTTAATGGTATATAGTACGTTACGATCGGACTGAGTTAGGCTTTCGTCACTTGCGTGGACTACCGTCCACAGAGATAGTTACAAACTCCGCAGCAAAGAAAGAGGATGCAGTTTCGTCTTTCAACTGTGAAAAATGTATATATTATCACCCTGAAGAAGACTCTCGAGGAGAATCGAAATATATTGGCGGAGGCATAAAACAGTGTTTTACGCTTGTATCTCAAACCTATTTAAACTTCATATATGTATGTAGCTTATAGTTATAATAACTCTTCACATACCGAATTTTAAGCCAATTGAAGGACTAGGGCGTATATGCAAACATACACACAGACAGACGGACATGGCTAGATCGATTCATCTCGTAGTTCATCCTTTAAGACTGCAAGCTTTGTAAGCTTTGCAACTAAATTTTAATAATATTCCCCCCGAGTGAAAAGTATGGAAATAGAATAATATTCCAATTCACATTGGAAAAATCTAGCTACGCCACTGATTCTTCATAATAAATAAACATTTTTAATTTAAATCTTCGGAGGTGATAATGATTCCAAAACCAAACAAGCCTGAAAATATTCTCTCGTCCTACTATCCTATTAGCTTGCTGGTGACATTCTCCAAAGTATTCGAAAGAATACTTATGCGTAGAATGTTACCAATTTTGGATAAATACAATATAATACCGGAACATCAGTTTGGGTTTAGGAGAGTTCATGGGACTCCAGAGCAATGTCGTCGTACAGTGGATATAATTGCAAGTGGATTCGAGAAGAAACTGTA
Source organism: Leucophenga montana (assembly GCA_035044765.1). NCBI lineage: Eukaryota > Metazoa > Arthropoda > Insecta > Diptera > Drosophilidae > Leucophenga > Leucophenga montana. The sequence continues at coordinate 51,185 of JAWNNQ010001781.1, read as the reverse complement.
TTCTGCGGCAGTATTTCTTGATATACAAAAAGCATTTGACCGAGTCTGGCATCCAGGCATGTTATATAAAATGAAAAAACTGCTTCCTGCTCCATTTTTCCTCTTATTGCAATGGTATCTAAGCAATCGACACTTTTATGTTCAAATGGAAGGAAAAACATCGAAACTATATAGTATCCATGCTGGTGTTCCACAGGGCAGTGTTCTGGGACCTGTCCTTTACACAATATTCACTGCCGATCTTCCTGTCGTCAGTGATGTTCAAGTAGCCACTTATGCTGATGATACAGCTATAATTGCATCTAAAGACACTGCGGCAGAAGTATCTCAAGATATTCAAAATGAAATAGTTGAAATAGAGCGATGGCTTAAGAAATGGAAAATAAAGTTTAATACTGAGAAGTCGAAACATGTCCCATTTGCTCTGAGAAGAGGAGATTGTCCGTCAGTATTTTTAAATAATTCACAAATTCCTCATAGTGACTCTGCAAATCATCTTGGACTCGATATAAATCGGAGAGTAACTTGGAAAAGTCATATTAAAGGCAAGACAAAGAAACTTAACATAAAAACAAAAAAAATGTTTAAAAAAAAATTTAAATCTTATTCCTGTCATATATATCATATTTAAAAAGAGAGTTCTATACTATACCTTTTTAAAAATGCACCCTTTTGGTTGGATTGTGGTAGGAGTATGATAGAGATAGAGGCAGTGTAAGCTCTAGCAAGTAGCTCAGATCGCAAATGGTTGGGGTCAAAAGGATTTGTAGCGCAAAAAGAGATGAGTTTAAAAATATTTTAACAAGCACCAAATGAACACGGAGACAGACAGTGCGACAGAGAGACGAATGTTGCGCCAGAGACAGATAGACAGACAGACAGACAGACAGACGGAGCGCATATGCATGAACAACTATTTTTGTCATGGTCAAGTCGAGTAAATTTTCGTCCTTTTCAAATACAAATGAAGTGGAAACAAGGAATTTCACACAATGCACACGTATATACATACACACACACACACTGACATATTCACAACGACCAAGTAAAAACAACAACAAACAAGCAAATAAACCAGCCGACAAACAAGCAAACAACAACTACAGAACAAAATTGAAAGAAGAACTAAGCTGCACTAAGCTTAACTCGTACATGCTACTTTTTTTTGTTTTTTTTTTTTTTTTTTTTGTTTTGCTCATGCTCGCACATTGTCCTGCTACCACAAACTCTATCTCGTTTTCTTCTACGAGTATTCCATTCCATTCAATTCTCATTCAATTCGGTTTGGTTTGGTTTGGTTTGGTTCAGTTAACCTCAGCTCTCACTTATTTGTCGTTGTCCTTTTTTCCAGCCGAGCTATTGTTACTGCTGCTGCTGTCCTTGCTGCTACTGCTACTGCTACTACTACTACAACTGCTACTGGTCGTGGTCTTCCCTGTGGAATCATCAAATCGTACTTCATTATTACACTCGATTGTGCACAGTAGTGGTCAACACCAATTGAAGTTTCACAGCATTTTGCTTCGCTTCGAGCTGCTCATTTCATTTGCTTTTCGCCCATTCATCCACATTCAACCATCCATCCATTTCATGAGAATGATTCTTTGTAGTTGCTGTCCATGGCACATTCTCACTTCACACTTTCGAATACTATAAACAAAAGGAATTCCAACTGGACCAACTTCAGAGACTAGGACAGTTCAGAGCAATGTGTACATGAGAGCTGTGGTAGCAGCTAAGACTTGTATTAGTTTTGGTTTTGGTTTTTCCCTTTACAACCACAGAAAAAAAAAATAAAAATGAAAATAAAAATAAAAATAAAGCACTAACAATTTCCACCTGCTGTAATTTTATATTGTAGATATGCATATGGAATTCTCTGAGCGCTCGACTTCTACAGCGTTATAGTATGTAAATCAAGTCCTGGCCGATATTGTCGTCATTGGCATTGTCAGTCAGTCGTTAGTTGAAGCAATGCAATACATGTTACTGTTGCTTTTTATTTCAAATGAAATGCATGGCATATAATTCATCTTCCGAATGTCTGTACTGCATGGAAATTGTTAGTATTTATTTAATAGTTTGCATAAGTTAAGAGCTACATGAGCAAGGGAATGACTACTTAGTTGCCAGTATGCAGCTTTGCACCAGAATTCTTATGATGATAGCCTCTGACTTCTTGTCTTCTTTTCTGACTACTCCTCTTGAGAACACAAATAATCTTAACTATAAAGAATACTATTGACGACTGTAGCTTGTTTAAAGCTCCTTATATGTACTATAGATTTGTATGTGGCTAGATTCTTTAGTGGTGCGATCTGGAGATATGTAAAAATTTTTATTAGTATTGACCAAATTTAGCGTTTCAAGCTTAATTAATAAAAACTGTTGTATTGTGATGTTGCTCAGTTTGTTTTATAAACAAACGTTACGGTGGATGTAGGTCGACACAATTGATAAGATCCTACCAGGCAAGTTTTTCTGTAGTTTCGTCTCGCCGGACGTGGTAGATTCTTGACCAAACAATTATCTATACCGCTGGATATCACAACAAACAAATGAATTTATACCTGTCAAGACTTTTTCATTTCATTTCATTTATTCACAGTAAATTAAATATATACATTTGTGTGTTTCCTAATATTATTTACAATTAAGAGTTCAGACATTTTTTATACCATTCACACATAGTGTGAAATGTTAGTCTGAAAGTTTGTAACGCATTAAAGGAGCCATCGTAGACCCCATAAAGTAAATATATTCTTTATCAGCTCTGTTCGTCTGTCTGTCCGTCTGCATGCTGTTGCGCATTTTCTGGGGACCAATTTTTATGCCATCCAGTTGAAATTTTGCACTTACACTTCTTATTATTGCAGTTTAATAAAGTGTCAAGATTGATCCGCCACGCCTACTTTTTGTTGTAGCCCCATACAAACTCACCGCCCACTTTTGACTTTTTGTATGAAAAACATTTTTATTGTAGTCAATATCAACTTAATAAGTGATATAGTAACTTAAAGTAGACGGATGCTTGACATATACATTAATGGGTGGGACCCGCCCACTTTTTGGGGTAGCCCCCAAGCAAACCTACTGTCTTTTTGTAAGAAAACTTCTTTACTAAACTCAATATCAGATTAAAATGCAAGTTTGTGCCTTTTTATGATCAGCCGCTTAGCATACACAGACTAACGGGCGTGGCCCGCCCTCTATTTAGGGTAGCTCCCATACAAACCTCTGGTCCACTTTTGAATTTTTGTAATAAAAACATTTTTATTAAAGTCAATATTAGGTTGAAATGCGATATGGTGCCTTTTAAAAGACAGCCGCTTAACATACATAGACAATTTTGCGTGGCCCGCCCACTTTTTGAGGTAGCCCCCATACAAAACCACCGTGCAATTTTGTGTTTATAATTTAGATCAATATTAGCTTGAAATTTGATTTTGTGGATTTTAATGGACAACCGCTTCATATACATATACAAATGGGTGTGTCCCGCCCACTATTTGAGGTAGTCCCATATAAACGCCCACAGTTCACTTTTATGCATTTGCATGGAAAACGACAATATCAACTTGAAATTCGATATGGCGGAAACTTACACATCTACTACATCGCTTCATACACATCTACTATTGAGCGTATAGCACCCACTTTTTGGGGTAGCCCATATTTAAACCCCCACTTTTATGTATTACAATACTGTTTAAGGTTTCGTATGAATGGTATTAGAGCTTCGGTTCTACCGAAGTTAACGTTTTTTCTTGTTTTTTTTTTCTTTGACATTTAATTACATAAGAGGTATATATATACAGGGTGTCTCAAAGGAAGTTCACTTTTAAAAAATCGATAAAAAAGAAAGTAAGTACTTTATTGAAAAAATGTTTATTACATATTAAAATACACACTTTGGGAAGTTATTTCTTAAAAATGATATTGTCCAAATGTAAACCGTTGCGTTCACGGCATTCATTTAATCGAGCACTAAAATTTCCTATGACGGCTCAGGTATACTCCGTGGTGGCTGCCATTTCATGACGTATATTTTCTTTAAAGTCGGTTTGTTGCCGTAAACTATAGATTTGACGTAACCCCACAGGAAAAAGTCCAATTTGCCAGGAAAAATTTCATCCTGAGGCTTTAATTCTTGCACCAACTGAATTTTGTAGGGGTGCAGCCTTAAATCTTTGTGTAAAATGCGGAACAATGATGATCTGTGCACGTTTAAAGCTACAGCACGCTTCCGAATCGAAAGGTCCGGATTATCACGAACGGACTGAGTAACACTGTCTACTTTTATGATTCTATGCGTCGAGAAGAAAATGGAGCCTTCGCTGTATTGTGTTGTTTGGTTTATTAAAGTAAAAAAAAATTCAACACTGAAAAAAAATGTAGTTCAATCACTTGGTAAAAATCGTAACACATCAAAACCTACTTCGCTTTCTTACTCAGTGTACAAGACGCGGCAGAAGTCATAAATCATAGCAAAATGAACACTTTTATGACGGTCCACGTAGCAACGAAAATCGTGTGTCGTTGTAGTTGTAGTTGTTGTCTCGTCGAAAATCGTAAGCATGCAAAAGTAACAGTTTGAGCACGCAGAGCAACGAGAGCAAGGGCTTGCTCACCGCTGGTTTAAACTGATTACTTATATATATATATATATATATATATATATATATATATATATATATATATAGTATGTAATTGGCCTTTCACCATGTCACGATGTAGTGGTGAGTTTTCGAGAAGTTTCAAGTATGTTTTCGTCACTTTGTTTTGTATATTAAGTGTATTAAGTTTGTGCAAATCTATATAAAAATCAGCAGGAGGCGTGGCAGACCCTGTAAAGTATATATATTCTTAATCAGCATAGGAAGACGAGCCGATATAGACATAACAGTTCGTCCGCCTGTTTGAATGAACAGCTCTCGTAGACTATAAATGGTAGAGACTTCAAGTTTAGATATTTAAACTCTTCTTTTCCCTTTTCAGATTACTAGTACATATTAAATGAACATTCCACAGCCTCTTTAAGCGGTAGCCACCATACAAGTCTGCCTCCGTTTTATGAGTTTTTGTATGAACATTTTCTTGGTTTTGTGTTTCATTACGCTATAAACGCCAAATTTGGTATATCTAACGTAAATCCTAATAAAATATACCACAAAGTTCCAGATCGAAGCACTAGTATAAGGAGTAACTCTATACAAACTTGAACTTCACTTTTAAGTTTTTATATGAATTTTTTTCTTGCAAAATGCAAAAATGTAATGCAAAATTTGGCGTATCTTAATTGTTAATCTTTAGAAACTATTCCAACGTACCCAGATTGAACTACTTCAAGCGGTAGAGCTTCTATTGAAGCGATTTTTATAAAACAAAACTTGTGCACATTTGCAAATGAAAACCTAAAATCGAAACGAGTTTTGACACTTCCAGCTGTGGTTTTTATTTTTTGTAACACAAAAACAAATGAATTAATATGCAAGTCCTTTTGCAATATACAATAAATTTATTATTGTGGTTGTTGATATACAAGATATTCGCCGCAGTTCTTTGTATATTGGAAAAGTGCAAATTTATTTATAAGTAATAAAATAAAATTTCAAGCGTCGTGTGGCACACAGCTTGAATGTCAACTACCATTGTAAATACATAGTAGCGCACATAAATAAATAAATAAATAAATATATACCTACTCATAAATGAATATATGAATAAATTAAATTTCAGTACAAATTCCGCAAACACGCATTGAAAGGATATGAAGGAATGAACACACAAATAAATAACAAAAGTGGTGGAGCAAATATATTTGCAGTGTCACTGTCCCCAATGGATTTTCGCTACTGTGCAGCATTTTTAACTATGTGAATATACTGGGTACACTGTATAGCTCAAGCTCGGATTATTTGCATTCCGAATTTTATTTAGAATTAAAGCGCACAAAACTATTCAACTAAATTCAACTATTCTGTGCAGAGTATGAGGAATAATTTGGTTTTTTTTTTCAAACAATAGTTTTAAGCTAGTATGAAGTTCTTGAAGTATTTGTCTCAAGCTTAATTTTAAAAAAAAAATAAATATTTTTTAAATTGTTGTTAAAATATGCAAACTGAAAAGTTAAAAATGCAGGGTCAAATAATGCATCTTCTGACAATTCTGGTGTAAAATTCCCAGAAATAGAACTACGCATTGGCATGGATTGAAAAATCAAGCCAACGAACTTGAAGTATTCATACGCCAACATCATATTGATATTATGCTGCTGAGTGAGACGCATCTCTGCAGTAGATCCTATTATAAGCTGTTGGGATATGATCTACATTTAGCTAACCACCCTGATGATGGTGGAGCGTCTGCATGGTGGAGCTGCTGTGCTCATGCGTTCGTCGCTTAATCATCATCCTTTGAGCTCTGTGCGCACTAATGCTATGCAAGCCGCTATTGTTAAAGTGTCTAGTTATCATGGAGACTTTGTCTTTGCTGCCGTTTACTGCCCTCCTCGGTACATTTTATCTGAGATGCAGTTTAAAGACTTTTTTTATATGCTTGGTCCCAAATTCCTGGCCGCTGGTGACTGGAACGCTAAGTATCGCCTCTGGGGATCCAGACTTTCAACGCCGAAAGGTCGCGCGCTGTTTGACTGTATTGTCAACTCAAATTTCGAAGTGCTTGCAACTGGAGGGCCGACTTACTACCCTTCTGATAGCACTCGTCATCCTTATGCTCTGGATTTTGCAGTATATACTGGCATACCATCAAGCCGACTGCGCATCTTTCACACTAGGGATCTCAACTCTGATCATTTACCACTTATTGTAGATGCCAGAACTCCTGGTGCCGCACGGATAAAGAGAAAGCTGAGGCATTTTCCGCTGAACTCGAAGGACGCTTTACACTTTTAGAGCTAGCTGAATTAGATGATGTGCGAGACACCGCTAATTTTCTGGAAGAGAGCTGCACAAATATGCAGTCTATCAAGCCTATCTGCTTAAGAAAAAGAAAGCCCCGGGGTATGACGCAATTGATGGCAGAGTGGCACAGGCGCTTCCTGATAAAGCAATAATGTTTTTGGTACTTCTCTTCAATACCATGATTCGCATCCACCACTTCCCTTCTCAATGGAAGTGCGCTGTAATTATAATGATACCGAAACCTGGCAAACCAGAAAACCTTGTTGCGTCTTATAGACCAATTAGTTTACTACCGACTTTCTCAAAAATATTTGAAAGAATTTTTCTTGGTAGAATGTTACCTGCTTTGGACGTCGAGAGTGCCATTCCTGATTATCATTTTGGCTTTAGGCAACACCTTGGCACCCCAGAATAAGTGCACAGAGTTTTCCAACATATTCTTAAGGCTTATGAGAATAAGCAATATAGCTCTGGTGTTTTTCTTGATGTACAGCAAGCTTTTGATAGAGTCTGGATTGAAGGCCTTCTCTTCAAAATTAAATCAATTTTGCCTACATCGCAATTCCTTCTAAACCGCAGCAGTTTGTTACGCTAAACTCAAAAAGTTAAACTGGTTACTTCGCCCAAGTAGTAAACTCAGCCTCGTAAATAAACTGCTTGTTTACAAATCAATCATTATGCTTACCTGGATGTATGGAATACAGTTATGGGGCACTGCTGCTGCCACAAATGTAAGCCGTTTAAAAGTACTTCAAAACAAGGTCTTGCGTAAAATAACAGATGCTCCTTGGTATACGCGCAATAAAGTTTTGCATCGAGATTCGAAAATACCAACAGTCATGGAACAGTTGAACTTCCACAGCAGCAGACATAATGATCGACTGGTTTCTCATGTTAATCATTTAGCAGCGACTCTGGTCGTTAATGCATGTCGTAGACGGCTCCAACGATTTCAGCCAAATGATATTCAAAATAGGGATTAAGCCTTACTTTTTTTTAGTTATGTTAATGTACATACTAAATGCCTTAATGTTTAACATACAAATGTATTATAGTTTTTAAGTAAACTGATCGACATTGACTTAAGATAATAAAAAAAAAATATGTACAGTGTACAGACACTGTTTAACACTATATCTCATTATTATCTTCTCCTGGATTTTGGATTTCACTAAACATGGAAAGGGGGTAAATGGGGAACAAAGATTGCGTTTGATAGTGTGCGTAACAAATGAGAGTGAAAAGAGAGCGGTAGCAAAAGTGACATGCTTCGGCTCGTCTCTGCGTGAAAAGCCGACTGACCATCGGGCCACCGGTGCGATGAACACTGACCACACACGTTGAAGAAAACTTGTTGTCGTGACTGCTTGCGGGGAGGTAGCCGCATGTTTCGTTTTTCTCTTTCCTTTTCTTTTTCTCTTTCTTTTCGTACTATGGTTGTCTTTTCTTCAAAAGTGGTGTCTGCATGCCGGTTAGCTTGAAATAAATTGTTTTGAATAAACCTAATAAAAATGAGTGCAGAAAAGCAAAAGCTGTGCAATTTATGCCGTGAACATGGTGGCGAGTCGCAATGCGTTATATGCAAAAAGCACATCATTTGCAGAACATTTAATGTAAAAAGGCATTACGATTTCTGTCATGGCGAGTTTAACCGTTACGAAGGAGAATAAAGGCGAAACACACACAAAATGCTTCTATCAAGTTTTGAAACGGTAACTGAAAATGTAAGTTGTGTGTATTAAAAAGAACTTATCAGTGCACTCTCAACACAGTGAACAAATCAAATCAATGGAAGTCTTCGCGCAAGCTATGAAATAGTACTTCACCTGGTACGGGAAAATCATGCTTTTGTGGATGGCGAGCTAATTAAACGCAGGATTTGGCAGAGAATGTTAAGGTGCAGCTAAAAGAACGAGTTCGTTCTTTCCTTGCAGTATTCTTGGCATTAGATGAAAGCACTGACATTGCTGACATCGCCCAACTGGCAATTTTCATACGGGGAGTAGATGGAGAACTCAATATTACTGAGGAGCTTTTGGATATTATTCCCATGAAAGAACGAACAACGGGGGCGGATATATTTAAATGCTTTGCAGAATATGCTGATCGCATGGGTATCAATTGGAAGAAGGTTGTAAGCATTGCAACTGATGGAGCAAAATCGATGACAGGGTGCAAATCAGGAGTTGTAGCTCGGATTCGGGAAATGCTTAAGAACCAAAATGTAGAGAGCCATATAATAGCCATTCATTGCCTTATCCACCAGGAAGCTTTATGCGCCAAATCAATTTGCATGAAAAATGTTATGGATATTGTGATTAAATGTGTTAACATTGTAAGAGCTCAGGGTCTGAAGCATCGACAGTTTAAACACTTTTTTGAACTTTCCGGCAGCGAGCAAGCCGATATGCCATATTACTGCGAAGTTCGTTGGTTGAGCCACGCTCATTGCCTACACATACGAGTAAGTTCCCTTTAGCCACACAACACCCGCTGACGAGTTTTCTAGCTCTCTTCTTGGGCATCACTACTGTAGAGCATTGCGAAGACATCAATTCAACAGCTGAAAACGATACAGATTTTAAATATGATCTTGAAACTAAGCAACAATCTGCAATATGGAAGTCAAAAGATGAATCAAAACCTAAAAAAATTGTGTTTTCAGAAGTCAAGAATCAAGACAATGTTGATAACTTTCTTACATTGAAAAGCAATACAGTTATTTCACTTCACTTTTTCCATCAGAGTGTCACATACGAGTATCAATGTCACAATGTTTTTAGAACTTCAATTGCGGGGTTACAGGTTAATCTATACACAGACTTGCTACCAATTTCACTTACTTTTGTGATTTGCGATTTCCATTAGAGCCTAATTAAATATTTTAGGCTTCATAGAGTTTCCTGTCACTTAGTGAACATTTGTTTAGTTTTGAAGTAAGATTCGAAGGCAATAAAATAAACTTGCACAAGAGTACGGCTGATAATAAACAATTTAATTTTGTAAGCTAACGTCTTGTTGTGTTAATATAATTCTCATGCAGTTTTAGCAATAAGCATGTATATAGTTGCTTTAGATTCTTAGGCTTTTTCGTAAATTTTCTTAAATTTTTTCTTTGCTTCTTGGAAATACTTTTTTTTTTTTGGTTTTTTGTATTTAATGCCTTTTTTAAATGTATCAAAAACGGTTGGCTGTCGAGTTTAGCCACAGGCCCACCATCGTACCTTTTAGTTGTTAAAAATTTTTATGTAGTCTGATACACGATGGAAAAAAAGACAAATTTTTTTTGTTGTTAGCAAAACTATTCAAATTCGATCTATTTCATTCCGATCAGTGCTTATATTGAATATTTTGTAATGATTGATGTAACTATTCAAATTTACTTTAGTAAACCAATTATGGCGTTCCTTGTACACATAAATGTAATAAATGAGTGCCAGGTTTGTATGGGGCGGCTACCCCTTCAAATAGAGTTGGCATGTTCATTCAATACTAGTTATCTAAAGAGCCAAAATAAGAATCCACAAATATCCAAACTTGAAGTTTTTATATTTTATAGTCGCCGAGAATAGGTTCGTTCAATTAGACGTTTGGACGAACGGATGAACAGACGGAACAAAGGATGGTCCGATGGGCGGGGGGATGGACTGACGTGGGATGGGCATGTCTACATAAACTTGTCTTCCGTTAATGATGAATAATACTTATGCTTTATAGAGTCTGCCACGCCTTCTTTGGCCTGTTGCATAGTTTAGCACAAACCTAATGCACCCATTTACACTATGGGTACAGGGTGCCAAATTGCAAATTTAAACTTTGACACTTAAATTTCTGATCATTTCCAAAATAGTGACTTAAATAAAGAATAAAGTTTGATGCGCAGTAAAGGAGACTTCGTAAGCCTCATAATGTATAGGTATATATTCGTGAACAGTTCGCACTCATGAGTCGATATACATAGATACGTCCGTCTGTCTGACCATCTCTCTGTATGTAAGTTATTGCAAATTTTGTGGGAACACATTTCATGGGCAAGTTGGACTCGACATAAGGTTGGACTCGACATAAGGTTGGTATAAGCACTTCGTCAATACGCTCCACAACAGGCTCGTACAAATATTCAGTCCTCTTCTTTTAAAATTTTACCAACAACACTATGAAGCCATGCTCTCAACTAATGTTCTCCAACATGTTGGCCAGTCCGTCTGTTGCTTATTTCTATGGCGTCACTCACTTTGACTTTTTGTTGTAATTTTTTAACAAATTGAGTGAGGGAAAGAGCTTAGATCTTTGTGATTGGCACAAAAATGATATCCTCTCTTCACAACATTGCCCTCTTATAAACACCTCCACTTATATGATTTTTTATGTGAAACATCTTCTTTGAAGCCAATATCAGCTGAAAATTTGATATGGTGGGTTTTTAATAACAATTTATAATACAGAAACCGAAATAAGGGCTGTGGTTTTGTATGGGACTACCCCTAAAAGTGGGCGGGATATGCTCACTATGTATATGTAGTATGCGAAGCAGTCGTCCATATAGAACATCGAGTTAATGTTTACTTAAAAGGGATATCGTAAACCCCATAAAGTTTATAAATTCTTGGTCAAAGCATAGATATGTCCTTCTTTTAGTTGTTGGGCATTCATTGGGGATACAATTTTTTTTTTTATTTAAGCTTCTTGAGGTTCTACATTCATATACTATCAATGTTGATAGGCCACTCACTTTATACTATTTGCAACGCCTTAAAGGAAGCATCGTAGACCGTATAAAATACGATATGTATATTCGCGATCATTACGACAAGACGAGTCGATCTGAATCTTTGACATATTGCTTTGAAAATTTATACAAGAACTGGTCATAGCTATAAGCAACATAGTACTTATCAAAATGAACACAATTTACCAACTAGAGAGTATAGTTTCCATACAAAAACTGTGGAAGTGTTCCACCGAAGCTATTTTCTCCTGTTTTCTGTGGTTTTTTTTTTTCTTTACTGTTTTTTTTTCACTTTTCATTGTCAGTCAAAATTCGTTGCGCAAATCCCTTCCTTTACTGCGGTTCATGGGAAAAAAATGTCTCTGGATTTAAATTTTTATGAAACACAATTTCCCTGACAAGACAATTCCCAACTCACCACTTTTAAAGACAGCAAATCACTTCCGAAACTTTTGCTCAGCTACCCACAGCTCTCCATCTGACTCACTCAAAAAATTTTCATCATCTTTGCAAGTATTATAAGTAAACAGTTTATCCAGCGAGAACCGGCAACCTTAATCGGATTCAATGCTTTTTTAAATGTTCTCTAAGTACAAGGAATCATCAGCGAAAAATAATATAGCCATCTTTAAATCGATCTACGATTTTTGTGCAGCAACTTGCAATTTAGCAAATCTTTCAATCATATTTGCTAAACTGCTCAACGTGTGCAAATATAAATAACAATACATGTAGAAAGTGGTGCCACGCGCCTGGTTGTCACGGCATGCAGTTTAGGTCGAAAGAGAAGTAGAGTGAGAGCGTAAGCGCGGTAAATAGTATCAAGGTGGATTTATCTCTAATGTGACATATTCCACTTAGGTGACTTTCGTAAATGCTTTGAAACGATTTGCGCAATTAGCAACAAATGAAAAAGAATAAGTCAAAAGATTAATAAGAAAAGAAAAAGAGCGCAGCTGAGGGGCATACGTCACCTTTAATATAAAATTCACCATGAATAGTATTCTGTAGCCGACCTCGGCATCACAAAGTCGACAAGAGTCAGTTGTCGTTTGTCTGCCTAGTGGAAGTGTCACACTCGTTAACATTAAGAAGTTGATAATCAAGACTAAATAATTAATGAACACTGTATCTATAATAAACAATAGCTGCTCATCGCAGCCTACATACATGAAATCAATTCGTACTTTTTGTCATTAAAATAATTCAACAATTACCTTATAATGCAGTCGGTATGTTGCGTCTACTCCGTTCCTAAATGTTATTTAGTTTAGAGAAACTGGTTGCGAAGCTCGAAACACGTGTCTCATCTGCAAATAAATATTTTGCGAATACGTTGCTGTTATTGTTTCTTTTCGAAACCTTGACCTCAACCCAGCCAGGAAAACTCATAATATTAAAATGAAGATGATTCTGATACATAATGCGTCCAGAGGTTGGACTATTTTGCATCGTGTGTGATCCTATAGGTTAGGAATTTCACGACATTTTTATGGGGAATATTCCTGTAACCGCGCTCTTCTTTTTGAACTTTACCTAGAACAGACAGCCCTATTGTCCCAATTGCGGGGCTTATGGCTATTACATGCTCCATGGTTTCTTCTTTCTCGCAGCAAATATCTGCGTTGATCAGTGAGTGTGGCTACTAAGTGGCAATTGCATTTGGCGTGGCCTGTAGTAGCCCCACACAAAGTTCATAGGTCACGTTTGCTCATGGCTATTGCATCTTCAACTTTTGTTTTGTGAAAATTTTATAATTTTTTTATGACTATTAGACCATTGAATTTTGAGAGGTATACTGCAAAACTAACTAAAACTAAAACATCACTGGCGAACGTTATCAACAAAGATTGATGCAATTACGCCGAGCATTGCAGCCCAAACGCATCCAATATGCCAAAAAAAACATGACAAAGTGATCTTTCAGGACGATAACGTTTGGCCACATGCTGCAAAAGTCACTCCAATGGGATGCCCTACATCAGCCGCCGTATTCACCTGACATTGTTCTTTCCGACTACCATTTGTTCCGGTCAGTGACTCATGATCTGGATATATCTGCATAACGCGGCAGCCGCATGCATCCTGATGGGCAAAAGTCGAAGCTAACGATGTACAATACTTAGAATAAAATATATTGTACCAATTTCTCTGAATCAACCTTCAAAGTTACAACAACAACAACAAAAACCTTCAAAATGTATTTGTACACCCGCTATAAATAACAATAACAAAGAATGTACCAATATTCGATCTATTGGTCAAATTTAATTACAAATTTCTAAAATAAGAATAAGAAAAGCAAAACTGTCGATAAAAAAAAAAAAAAAAACTTAAGCCCAACTAGCTTGAAGTGTGTAGTACGGCTTGTTGCCATACTTGTTTCCAACTATTGAAGAAAAAGTGCTGCAAGCTTAGATAAATCGGAGGCGGAACAAAAAAAAGATGAAAGGGAATAAGTAGCAATAAAATTATTTTACCAGGCAAAGAAGTGGAAAATTTCGTAAGGCTATAAAAAGTCGAAAGATAAAGTTTTAAATGCCGTAGCAAAAATCTAACCGAAACGAGATGGAACGAGAGTCAGAGCCAAAACGAGAGCGAGAGCGAGAGAGATGCAGCTTTAACCAAAAAACTAACATAAAAAGCTAAAATCTGCCATGCAAGAAAGAGACAAAAACTCAGGCAGTAAGTGAAGTAGTAAAAGGGACAGCACGTTTGAATGCGTAACCGAATGTGTAGATAAAGTTTCCGCTCGATTTTCCACAAAGTTTTTTCAACTACGACGATTTTCTCAGCGTTTATTGTTTTTTTTTTTCATATCGCTTCTATAGATTCAATTTTTTTATTAGACTTGCTAAATTCAACTTACAGGCGTAGCAAAAGAGCGGAAGAGCAGAAGAGCGGATGTATACTTGGCTTTCATTGATTTAGCAGGCGGCGCCTGCAGGCGTGTACCATAGTCTTCGTCATCATCCTTATCGTCTTTGTCGTCCTCGTTGAAAAGTGTCTCAAGGCGAAAGCGCGTTGAAACTTGTAATTAAAACCTTGCAGCAATCGAAAACAGCAGCAGCACTAAAAGATTTTCCACGCAGCAAATCCCTTGTTGTCTCCTTCTTCTCCAACGGCCTTTGCCCGCTCGTTTGCAGCATATCCTTTGACTTTTCTCGTTGTCTCAGACTCTTAGTTTTCATTTTGGTTTCTTTTACTATCTCTTTGGTCTGGTTTGGTTTGGTCTGGTCTGGTCTTCCCTTACCTAACAACCTCTCGCGCTGCTCTCCTTGTTCTGCCACTAGCAATTGAGGTACTTACATTGAACATTGCAAACTTTGTCTAGCTGAGTTTTTCTAGCGGAAAAATTTGCGATCCGCACTGAACCGAGCAACCGAGGCGAATGCCCCTGCGGAAATATTGATTCTCACGCTATGCTGCTTGACTTTTCTTTACTGACAAAAAAAAAAAAAAACGAAATAAAATGAAAAAAAAAATAATAAAAACAATGAAAAACTTTAACTTCAGTAAAACCGAAGCTTTAAAATCCTTCAAAAGATCTATCGTCACAAATCCAAATGAAACAACAATTTTCTTGTAAATTACAATATGAAACATACAGTTAAGATAAGAAAAGCCTATCCTAGAACAGTTTGATTTACCACAATAAAAATTCTCAATCCATTTATCAAAACCAAACAAATGAATACAAATGATTTAGTTTAATCACGCATAAGTTTGCCACTCACATGTTAACGATGACGAATATTTGCCAGCGGAAACGGTAAATGTTGAGAAAGTGAATGTTCAAAATGTTGGGCCCTTACATCTCTGCATAACTTATATACATACCAGCTTAGTTCACAATTTAGTTCTGGCCCAATAAAGTGAGTTGTCGTTCCATTCCTGGCCAGCTTATCAGCATTTTCATTTCATTCGATCGCGACTTTGCAGTCGATGGAAAGTTGTTGGAGAGTATAGTATCGTACGATGCTACCAGCTTTAGAGAAAAATGCATAGAAGCTATATTTTAATATTCGCTTGGCTATTGGAAAGATGGTAATATTGGTCCCTTAGGACTCTTATTCCAATAATGTCAAATTGACAAATAGTAGGCTAGACACTCAAGGCAATATAGATCCAGGCGTTGGGTCTGAAGACACTCGCATCTGTACCCGTATCGGTGAGTGGATCATTTAATGATTGGTGGTCCAGTACCAAAGATAACAAACTGGGAAAGAGAACTGAGAAACGTCTGCCTAAACTTAATTCCATTGTCAAACAATCTCCAATCTCTTATATTATAGATTTCAATGCCAGGGAAATGTTTCAAAATACTAAAGTCAATCAATTATTCTAGCGTCAGACTAGTTACATTCAGACTGTCTCTAAGCATCAATTGCTGTTGAAAACTGAATGAAAATGTGAAGCGGAGCTAGACCAATGAATCGCTCAGTTGCAGTTGTGGGACTGGTTCCCATAGCACTAGCATTGCCTTCTAGCACAGACATGCAGCTGTTTTGGGTCACCAGACAAAGGTGGCATAATTAACTATGGATTTTACCATTGGCATATACTTCCAAAGGATCTTCTTCGAGGAAAGACAAAACGTTTCACCAAACAGGTGTTTACATGTCCAGAGTGCCGTTATTCCATTGTTGAGTATGTTCATAAGATGGCTATTCCAGCTATTATTTTTGTCAAATTTAACCCATAGAAACTTTAACCTGTACCTTCTTGCGGAGTGTACAAATAGAGCCTTATGTTGATTAAACAAAATGCATAGAAATACCCGGAAATATGGACACGTCTAAGTCGATTCATCCCATCAAGCGTATCAAGAGCATAAACATACTTACACTTTATAGGGTCTACAATGTGTTGAAATCTCCGACAAATTAATAATACTATTTTTACACAGTGTGTGAGGGCTATAAAAAAGATTTTCTTTAACTTTTTCCAGCGCTGCAGGGCAAAGTTGGCTGCAGCAGTACTTCATGATTTTATATATAGTTAACTAGTTTTCCTTTTGTACGTTTTTCATGCGTCATGCTAATTATAAATCGAAACTTCTTGCGACACTTTGTCAACTAGTTCTGGAGAAGTTCAACTCCGTCGGCTGACTGACTGACTGACTTGCTGTCTGACCTGACTTTTGTTGCCACTTTCTCATATCTTGAATACATTCCAAGGAAAGCGAACGATTAAGTGTAAGAATATTAACTTCCACACTTCATTTGTATTTAGCATTTTTTCAATGACTTCTTTTGAAAAATTGTAAACAGCACTGAAAAAAAGTTTTACGGGAATAACAAACATATTCGTGAAATTTATGGAAAAAAATCAGGAACCGAAGAGAAACTATGGCTAGTACTCCCATATTTACTTAATTTCGCGTTCTGTGATTTCACTAGAGATTCAATCAGATCTTTTGATTTCATTGCGTTTGCTGACAATTTCGGTGGAAGTTGGTTAAGTTTTGAAGTTTGACTTAAAGATAAAATGATAAACCTGCAATTGAAATCGTAAAACGCTAAAGTAACTGAAAATGTGTAGCTTAAAGATACTTCTAGAACAGAAATTGATACGACCTCAGAATGTAGTGCGAACTTTTAAAAATTAAACAAGAGTAATTCCATATTATCGCAATCGAAAGCACCAACAAGGCAATACCGAAAGCTCTGCATATATTCAACGACCTTAAAATACAAATACAGATTTAGGCTAAAAGATGTTTTAAACAAAGTGACTATGCAAAATTTAATCAGTTACACTTCAGCCCTAGTGATGAGCAAAGTTGTTACTTTCAAATACCAAGTATCTACTTTCAAATAATAAGTATCAATTGGTAAAGGCCTGTTGTCGCATACAGCAGAAACTGAAACTGAATTCAGAACATTAGCAACTGAAACTGAAACTAAAACAGAATCTTAGAATTCTGTCGTCCGCAGCAACCGAAACTGAATTCAGTACATCAGCAACTGAAACTGAATGAAGTACTTTTGACTTCTTTCTGTTACTGAATGCTGATTTTCTGTCATTCAGTAACAGAAAGAAGTCAAAAGTACTTCTTTCGAGTTTTTCGAGTTGTTGTTGTTTTTTTGTTACTTTCAGTTCAGTTTATGCGGCAACCCGCACTGAAATTGCAACTGAATAAATGTACAACAGAAACTGAAAATCAGTTTCAGTTTCGTTTCAGTTTCAGTTTCTGTTGTATGCGACCACAGGCTTTAATAACTGCTACTTTCAAGTTGTTACTTTTAGCCAAAATAAATTGCATAAAATATTTGTATTACATTTTTATTTATTTATTTTTACTGTTTGTTTTAAAAATATTTAGTATTTCTATTAAGGCATAAAATTCGCTCTGAATTTTCGTTGCTGAGACGATTTCGCTTTAACAACAATATTTCATCCGCTTTCGAAAAAAAACCCGTTCACGAAGTTGCTATATGCGATACTTGGGTAACATGCTTAGGTTGTTCACCATTCGAGAGGGTTACCTTGGCGTTTGAGGCCATGTTCATTGCAATAGTATGTGCGAAGTTCTACTGCAGCGGTTGTTTCGGAACTGGTTTCAGTTTCATCAAGCTCATCAAAACTATTCCAAACCGAATCCGAATCAACTGCCATTGGAATGCTTGAGTTTGGGTTGGTGTCTGTAGCCCCAGCTTACTTCAGGACTTTAGTAATGTACAGTTCAACTTCTCTGTTCTGTAAAGTCGGTTTACGGACGATAATTTTACGTGATAACGTCATTGTAATATATACATATTTATTCTGCCTGTTACATACATTCGAACAAACTTATTATACGCTTGTCCCACAGCGTGCATGGTACAATTAACTAAAACTTACTGACAGGCGCCAACATCAAAACAACGCTACTGTTATATTCATATATGTATGTACATATGTATTTGTATATTCTACCAAGCGCATAAATTCTACCATGTGCATATTATGCATAAGAGACTAACAACTTTGCATACATCAATATACACAGCGCCACACCCCAGCGCGCGCTAGTTAACACTAATACGCAAGCACACACACATAACTATAGCTTTCACAAGCCAATGCTTCACAAGCCGAACGCTTTTAACGATCGTGCCTCGCTATCGCTTGTTCCGCGCTCTCTAATTGAACAATAAAGCAAAAGTCAGTACAATTAGCATAATTATAATTATAAATTGATAATTTTATTTAATTTTTGTCAATGGAGCGGGGAAAAAAACTGAAGTTTTGGCCAGAGCAGCTAGAAAAATATTAATTGAGATTTGGGAAGAAAGAATTGACGAATTACGTGGGCAGCAGAAGAATATTCATATACATAGTACTTATATGCGGAAATAGCACTCCAAATTGAGGAGTATGAGTATTTCATGTGACTGCGAGTGACATTAAAAAGAAGCTGGAGACCTTAAAGCGCAAATGTAATGTGGTAATTTTATCTGTTTCAATTATATCTTATTTTGATTAAACAACCAGCATATTGCAGTCAAGAAAAGGACAAAGTTGGACCATCGGGTGGATCGCCGTATGATTGGGAGCATTTCGATGAAGTAAATGCCATACTGAGCTCATCGAAAGCTGTCAACTTTGAAAAATACACCGAGGACAGCATGTATATACAATCGTAAGTGTAATAGTATAGTCAGTTCATCTCTCGTAAAAGTCTATTTGTTTGAAGATATTAAATACGATATATTTTTATTTTTTTGGCGCTTCATTGACTGACGAAAGCAGCGACCTCAATAGCGCCTCATCGAACATTAACTTGGTGGACAAGAGTGCTGAAGAGAGGTTGCTGCCAGTAGCAAAAAAAAAATGAAAATAGATACAAATACTACCTTGTTGAGCCGCTTGGATGAAGCTAATCGTATTAACAAAGCAACAAGCGAGCACATTAAAATTATGAGTGAAGCCTCCGTTCAACTCAATGAGATTTCAAAAGGTATGTCACTTCTTTAATTTTTGTAAGCTATTAAGTTCTTTTTTTAAATAATATGAACGACAACTTAGCTTAATTATCATGTTCAGCACATTCCATTACATTCTCGTCGAAGCTTTTGGCAATAGCCTTTGCGAAAGATTTCTGCAGTACTTCTTGGTCCGTCGCCAGCAAAGGTTTCGCTTATTGGCTGCTCCCTTTCTGGATAGCTTGCTTTGCAATTCCCAATCTTTATTTATACCGCTATTATTGTCATTAAGAAAATTATGAAGAACGCAACAGCATTTTGTGATTGCGTTTGCATTTCATATGTTATTATCTAGGCCATTGCCTATCCGCCTGAATCTAGCTTTTAGTTGTCCAAAAGCGTTTTTAACAACTTTACTTCTATGTGACATCCATCTATTGTATTTATAATTAAAAACAATATATTGAAAACTTTTTTGCCTTTACCAATCGCTCCAAGGCATTGCAGAAATCGAATACTTTGACACATTCGCGCACTTTCTCTTGTGTCAGAAAGTATGGGCTCAAACAGTCAGGCGCAAGAAGTTGCCACACTTCAGTGCTAAACTCTTGCACAATGTTGCACACACTCGCCTTGGACACTCCGAACAAATGGCTGATAGTGCGGTACTCCGCGGAGGAGCCCAACGTGTAAAGGGATAAATTGTATAAGTTATAACAAATTAAAAGACAAGCCAAATTTTACTTACAACTGTCCAAACAGTCATTGGATTTGCCAAATGGTAATTTTTCTTCCCAAGTCGCTATATACATACATGTTTCTGGCATACTGGTATTGAGCCACTGCAACAAACAAAACAAACAAACAAAATTGAAATTTTGTATTAAAATTTTATATTCATGGATTAGCTCGTATTTTTCTCACTCTCATCCAATTTTTATACCATTCACACATAGTGTGAAATGGTATTAACAGTTTGTCTGAAAGTTTGTAATGCATTAAAGGAGCCATCGTAGACCCCATAAAGTATATATATATATATATATATATATATATATATATATATATATATATATATATATATATATATATATATATATATATATATATATATATATATATATATATATATATATATATATATATATATATATATATATATATATATATATATATATATATATATATATATATATATATATATATATATATATATATATATATATATATATATATATATATATATATATATATATATATATATATATATATATATATATATATATATATATATATATATATATATATATATATATATATATATATATATATATATATATATACATCTCTCTCTCTCTCTCTATATATATATATATATATATATATATATATATATTCTCTCTCTCTCTCTCTATATATATATATATATATATATATATATATATATATATATATATATATATATATATATATATATATATATATATATATATATATATATATATATATATATATATATATATATATATATATATATATATATATATATATATATATATATATATATATATATATATATTCTTGATCAGCTCGACGAGACGAATCGATCAAGCCGTCTATACGTTGTTTCGCATTTTTTGGGGACCAATTTTTATGCTATCCGTTGAAATTTTGCACGTACACACCCACTTTTTGGTGTAGCGCCCCACTTTTGACTTTTTGTATGAAAAACATTTTTATTATAGTAAATATCAACTTAATAATTGATATAGTAACTTAAAGTAGACGGATGCTTGACATACACATTAATGGGTGGGACCCGCGCACTATTTGTAGTAGCTCCCATACAAACCTACTGCCCACTTTTGACTTTTTGTAAGAAAAACTTCTTTATTAAAGTCAATATTAGGTTTAAATGCCTTTGGTGCCTTTTAAGAGACAGCCACTTATCATACATAGACAATTGGGCGTGGGCCGCCCACTTTTTGAGGTAGTCCCCATACAAACCCACCGTGCAATTTTGTGTTTTTTATGAAAAAATCCTTCATTTAGATCAATATTAGCTTGAAATTTGATTTTGTGGATTTTAATGGACAACCGCTTCATGTACATTTACAAATGGGCATGTCCCGCCCACTTTTTGAGGTAGTCCCATATAAACCCACAGTACACTTTTATGCATTTTTATGGAAAACGTCAATATCAACTTGAAATTCGATATGGCGGCATCTTACACATCTACTACATCGCTTCATACACATCTGCTAGTGAGCGTGTACCATCCACTTTTTGGGATAGCCCCTATTTAAGCCCACACTTTTATGTACTACAATAATATTTAAAGTTTCGTGCGAATGGTATTTGAGCTTCGGTTCAACCAAAGTTAACGTTTTTTCTTGTTTTTTCTAATTTATAGTTTTTATGCATTTACATTTGTGCAATTGAATGGACTGCCCACCTGTACAGCATGTAGTACTTGGCCGATAAATAAGACCAAAATAAGCGAGATCAGACGAAAATAATCGAAATTTTTGAAATAACAGACAAAAAAGTTATCGATTTTTTTAACGATAACATAAAAAATATCGAAATATACTCCAGTGATACTCAAACTGGATTTATTACAATTGTGAAGTCGAGACAGGCACTACTCAATATTTTTCCGCCTATAGCATATCTTACCAATTCGTATTTTCTAATGTATTTGCAAGTCGTGAGAATGGCCCTTAGTTCAACTTCGTATATTGCTGAAACAACGGCCGCCATGTCTACCAAAGATGATACAGTAGCAGTTAAATTTGAGCCAGACAATGTTGCAGCAGAATGTTTCTCATTAGAGTCGACGGGTGTTTTTGTTGACATACGATTTTTGAGGTTGGTAATTCCACGTTTTGTAGAATATTTATTGTCACACAGTTCACATTTAGCATTGGAATCATCAATTTTTTTGAAGTATTTCCAAATCTTAATGGCATATTGCTTTCTTTTATAAACGTTATTGTTAGGTCGTAACAAACGTAGCAACTGTTAGTAAACAGAACAAATCAGCTGACCTGCAGCACAGTACGGATACTTGTTGGTACTAAATACTATTTGAAAAGTTGTTAGCCGGTTACTGTACACAGATGGAAAACATAAGAGTGTTGGGTACCCATGAGTACAAGTACTAATTCAAAATGTCATTATTCGGTTACTGTCTGACAGAGACGGAAGCCATGAGCGTGAAATAGCCGGCAAGCATGAGTTTCGTCGATCTATATGTAACAACAATGGTTGTCTCGTACGCTCTCGCAGTAGTTCGACCATATACAGTATGCCATATATGATTTTGTTATAATAAAAATAGTTGACAAAGCATCAATGCAGAGGTGAATAATTAATGCGGGTGGGTCGCAAACAAAAACTAACAAGTTGATGCTGTATTTTACGAACTGTTAGAAGGTAACATTCAGAAGTAACAGGCAGAATATAACAGTTTATTACTTTTTGCACATCACCATTCAGCACTGGTCATTGGTCAATTCTGGAAGATTGCACTGATATTGACACTGCACAGAATATTTTCTATTCAACTGTCTTCCGATATTTTGACAGTTAAATTCGGCTTGTAGACTGCTTTGGTTTTCTTGTAATCTAAGTTGAATAAAAAATATTAAAAGACTTCTTTTCACAAAACAAAAAAATGTAAAGAAAGTATATTGTATTACATATTTTGTACGCTTTAATTTTAACTCGTATTAAATATCAGTATATACAAAATAAAGGCTTCAGGATTTTCTCTCTTTTTTTTTTTGTAAATTGGATACTTTCCTACCTCGTATACAGAACTCAAGAAGATTTTTTTTAAATAATTTGTAATATTTATAAATAATAGTCATATTATGATGTTTCTCAGAACAGTTGCAAGCAGATTTGAATTCGTCGAGTGGCTGCTGTGTAGTAAACTATTTTAACCTATATATCTCCAAATGCAAATCGATTATAATATCATACTTTTTAAATTTCGTTTTTATGATTTATCTTGCAATCTTAAGCTCGGTCGTCCTCTCTGACGCCATCCACCAATCAATTTTAGGTTTCCGTAGCAGATGTTAGCAAGCGTGATTCTTTGTCTAATCTCCAGACTGGCGTTGTTGTTTCTGTGGAGAACGGTGGAGAACGTTTTCTACAATAAAGTTGAAATTTTCTGTTTTTCCATCCATGTGTATATTAATGTGTGGAAATTTGGTGCTGCTGGATATTTGCACCCATCCCATTTAGGGTGCGGACATTCTAGGTGCATATCCTTATACCATGGTCTTAAATCGTTTGCATGTGTCGTCATCGAAAGGAAGATCGTTTCCCAGGCCTTCAAACTGTTTTCACTGGTATATATTGTTTTGCAGTGGTGGTGAGAATTCTTTCTCTTCTCACGCAAGTTTCGTGGTGTAACCAGGGTATACGTGTCTTAACAGACGTTTCTGGGATAATTGAACCGTTTGCAAAAGAATCGTATTTGGCCATTCGCAAGAGAATGACAATTAATAACTTCTGTAAGCAATTCCATCCCCCAACATTGCAATTAGATGCGGAAACAATTGTTTCGAGTGTAGCTGCGGACCACTCATCAGTTCGATGACTGTGATATACACATTTTTTGTTATCTAATTACAACTTTTATCTTTAAAAAAAAAGAGATTAATATAGTGTTGCATTGCAACCTGCATAAGAACTTCACTTCATGTTGTTGTGTTTAGTTTAACCTAGATATTGCAAGAAGCATAAAAAACGCCAGCGCATAAAAATCAACATTCAAGAAACTTTGTGTAACAATGTCGTTTCCGATGGTTAAATTAGTTTTTCAAAGTGACAAAAACATTGTCAGCAATGCTTAACGATGTACACACACAAATACACACACCTGAGTTGGCACACACCTAGATACACATTCACTTAAAGCTACAAAGTATTTATTAAAAAGGAGTTTAAGCAGGGATGCATACTGCATGGACAATAATGAAAGTTTGCTTTCAGATGTAGTAAGGCGTGCGCACCATTTCTTATGCAAAATAATGTCCGATGAATGCATGCCCAACGATTGGAATCTCAGTGTTGTTCGTTCTTTATTCAAGAAAAAAGACTTCCGTGGAATAAATCTCCTTCCAATTGGATATTAAGTTCTGTCCCGCGTATTGTGTTAACGGCTGAAGCCGTTGAAGATTCTTCGCAGGATTTTTGGTCCACTAAGTGTTGGCGTCGGGTGTAGGACCCATTTGAACCACGAGCTATATGTAATATTCACACATAGTGTGCAGAGCAAACTGATGTGTTTCCATTTATAATAGTTTCAGAAAGATAATAGATTACTAGACTAAGAAGAGAGTAGACTATTCCTGCTAAAACCAAATACTGCTCACTTTTGACATTTAATTAAGTTCAAGTCAAGTGTTCAGTTGAGTTTCAGTTGATCTCGTCTGGTAAAGAGAAAACGATGAAATGGTAATGTGCTAACTACAGTGCAACCCTAACTATCGTATGATCAGAAATGTTAGAATCGAACGCATTACACATCACATAAGGGATAGATAGATGAATGGACTCGTCTCATAGAATGGGTCAAGAATATATGTATATACTTCATTGGAGCTCTGGCGTCAACTTCTCAGTATTACAAACTTCGTGACAGATTTAATATACTAGTGACTGGCACCAGGGTTCGTCTAGCTGATTAAGAATATATTATTGTAGTATAATTTACGACTTCGTGAAGTATCTGAACCAAACCGCAACGTATGATACAATGATGATATTAAAAAATCAGATCAGAAACAGTGGTTTATAGCTACAGCAAACTATTGAATCTAACCATTACTAAATTCACTAGTGGTTTGCAGCCCTGGTTATTTTACGCTTTATTTCCTAAGCGCATTACTTACTTAACATGTTTCTCTTGTTTTAAACTGCCCATATATTCTATGTATGTACATTCATCTCCACTGTAGACGCTCTTTTATTCTGCGCGGCAAGTTGTCCTCGTCTGCATCATTTTTAGTCACTCTTGATTTGTGACATGCGGCTTTAATGGTTTTAGCAGGAACTCAACTGCAGAGTATCTATAAATAAGTAAGTATCGTCTTGACAATGTTTGTCGAATGTTGTGTAGTAAAGAGTTGTATTTAAAATTACTTAATCACCCAATAACTAATCATGTGAAATGAGCACATGTCCAAATATGAAAATACATGAATAAATTTAATTTGTCTACATCTGTTTCTAGCCTTTCACTACACTGTGTGCCAGACTCTAAATGTTCGGTTCAAATATAATGGTCCGCTAAAAATAAAGAAAAAACATTTTTCTGCATTTCTGCACAAAGTTGAAATTCTTACATTTAAAAAGCGGTCTGTGAATATGATCAGCTAACCATCAAACTTTGAAAGACATTTGGAATGTTGACCAACAGGAACAATTAATATCTATATACAAATACGGCATCTGAAGATATCTGCGAGCGGTGAAGACATATATTTCACACTCCATGAATACGGCTGCCAATAAAGTCATTGATACATCAGACCTTTGAAGAACTTAAAAAAAAAAGGAAGCAAGAAAAGCGTGAGCTTGATGATGACGTGTTATGTGAAAGAAATGAAGCTCGAAAATGATATCAAATAGTCGACTCTGTAACAAAGCGTCACGCTCCGATGAGCTACATGACCAACGACTGGAATCTTAGTGTTATTTGATCTATCTTCAAGAAAAAAAAAATTAAAAAACACGAAAGATGCAACTAAGTATCTGCGCAAACTACCGTCGAAGAAGTCTTCCTTCAATTGTATCTAAAATTCTGGCCCACGTAATGTGTAAACGGCTGGAGCCATGCACCGGGATAGTATCAGTGCAGCTTCACACGAAAGATGTCGACCAGTGACCAAATTTTCACTCTACGACAAATTTTGGAGAACATCAGAAAGTACAACAAAGACAGCCACCAACTATTTGTCGATTATAAGACCATTTTCAATACGCCGATAACAACGAAGTTCTTCATTGCACTGTCTGAGCTTGGTATCCCTGCAGAGATCACTCATCTTTGCATGCTGGCGCTATGACATACAGAAAGCATCGTCAGAGTAAGAAAAAACCTCTCCGAGCTCTTTGATACCAAGCAGGTGTGTTTCAAGCAAAATGATGCCTTATCGTGGGACTTTTTTAAATCTCATGATAGAGTACATCCTACGCCACGGCCCGTACGTAGAAAGGGCACGATCTTCCATAAGGAACTCACATATGCTGATGTCATTGACACCATCGGCACGTACATACGAATAGCGAGTTAGCAGGGCGTTATCGGAGATTCAGAAACAGTCTCGTTTCATGGGCCTAGCTGTGAACGAGCACAAGACGAATCATGAACCATGAGCTCTATAGAAGGTAAACATGGCTCAGCGCATAAATTTTCAGTGGTTGCACTGGGCTGAACGTCTTAACCGGATGAACTCCGAAGCTTCAGCATGGAGAGTTTGCACGGCGAACCTAAATCTATTTGATGGACTGCGTCAGCGAGTACGTCCGACATTAAGTTGGAGGAATCAGGGATGAACTCACCGAGCTTGGTATGTCCACCGACGTATGATTATAGGGACATATAAGTATGTAAGTACATAACATTTCACGACCATTTCAATGCCACGTAACATGTCTTAATCATTTACCACTCTAAATGTCTAAGTACTTCTGAGAAACCGCCTTTTGGTCAATAATACTCGTAATAATTTGTATTCACTGTACACTATACAACACTAGATAAAATATGCGACGTACACAGATTTGTGCTCATTAAAATTTTACTCAGCATTATAGAGGATAAAGCAAACATTAAGCTACTAAAATTTAAAAACACGAAAGTAAAAACTCGAATCTCAACAAAAATGGTTGCACCCAAAATTTAATTATAGGTTCATTGCAAAAGCTGCCCGTGGCGCCATAGGACCGCAAACGATTACGCTTCGCTCTATTGATGCTGATTGCTTTTAACCAACATAAACGAAAAAAACAAAAAAAAAAAAAAAAATTGAAATAAAATTAAGGACGAATAAAAATAAAATTAAATGCGCTGGTGACGGTGGCAGCGTTTTATGATTTTAAAACATTTCATTAATTGAATTAATTACAAATTTTGCGGTCAACTGCTGTGATATATGTATGTACATGTATCTATATATATATATATATATATATATATATATATATATATATATATATATATATATATATATATATATATATATAAATTTGTATGGACTGGTATATGGAAGCAAAATGGAAGATACATATGAATACTTCCGCCAAACTGAAATATTAATACTCTGCACAAACGCAACGGACAGAAGTTGCATATCTGACTTGACGCAAGGAAAAGTGAAACAAAGAACACGGAAAAGTCTTACAGGTGTTTCACTTTTGCCAACAGTATGTCTCTCTCTCTCTCAGCTCTCTCAAGTTGCAATAGCTGCTACCTAATTTGTATCTTCCCGTAGATGTGTATAGCAGCAATCGTGCCGATGATACACAAACCTGGCAGGCCGCAGTAAGATCTCAAATCCTACCAGCCGATAAGTCTCCTGCTGTCGTGATCGAAATTATGGGAGAGACTAAATGTCGGCAGAATTATGAATATCGCCGAGTTCCGAAATTTCATCGTGTACTTCCAATTTGGATTTTGCGCTAATCACGGTACGATTGAGTAACTTCACATAGTTGAAAATACCGCTCTGGAGGCCTTAAAGCCGAAA
Source organism: Leucophenga montana (assembly GCA_035044765.1). NCBI lineage: Eukaryota > Metazoa > Arthropoda > Insecta > Diptera > Drosophilidae > Leucophenga > Leucophenga montana. The sequence goes on along the minus strand of JAWNNQ010001781.1, from coordinate 22,849 downwards.
ATGTACTGCAATGCTGTGTTTATGAATGTCCCTCACGCTTTTTATCGACTATGGCACCCCGGTCTTCGAGCAAGGTTTAAAAATGTGCTGCCCTAATTTGCCTTAATTCGATCCTACTTGGATCCTACTCTGTCCTGACTTTGACTCGCACGTTCAGAGCCAAAGTCAGGACAGAGTTGTTGATGACAAGCTGGAGCACCGGGCTGGAGCTGGCACCCCGATTAATGTTCATAGCAACCTATGCTGAGGACGTCTGCATAATGAAAAATTCGCGATCTCTAACAGACGCCGCAGATTCAGCTCAGGAGTACTTAGACTCGCTTTTTGAGTGGGCCAGACGCTGTAGTGTAAAGTACAAACATCAGTCTCCTAGCGCTATGCTTCACTTTGAGACGAGAACATCACCCAGCATTGATGTTCTACGGCTCTGTTCTTAATGAAGAGAATAAAATGCCGTATCTCGTTAGAATTTTTGACACAAAACTGACTACAGCCTTGCTTCACGCCTGTAAAGCAAGGCTGGGGCTTCTTGATGGGATGCTAAACAGACATAGCTATCTCAAGTTTAATATAAGCGATCTATAAATACATGTAATAGCTCCTATGTGGCGATATGGCATACAGATATGGGGTATGGCCTCATACTCATTCTATGCTTAACGACGAATCATAGGATGCATCCGTAAAGTCCGAAACCCAGTAAATCATAGATAACTGCATATAGTGGAAATTGAGAAGCAGATCTCATTTCACACACCGCATACGCAGGCGTAATTATGGTCACTTGCTTGCGAGTCATATAATTAAATTTGCTGCAAATTTATTGCACAACTCGGCGACGCCAATGAGTCTATTTCTACAGATTATGTTCTCGAACTCTACGCTCAATAAATCGAGAGTTGCTCCAGAAGTATGACATGTGGCGTCATCTTGTTGAAACTAAACAATTTCCAGACCATGTTCAGATGACGATGACAGTTGCACTTTGTTCGTTTTCTCAGAAATATGACCCAATGATGGTACCAGCCCATAAACCCCACAAAACTGTATTTTTCATGGTGTTTCGGTAGCTGATGCATAGCCATTAATATCTTTTCGCACCAAATGAAACAATTTTATTTATTGACAAAGCTATTGAAGCAGAAGTGAGTCTCATCGCTGAACAAAAGTTTGCTTTAAAAAAATAGATCAACTTCCATACAACCATTCAAGCTGAAAATTGCTGAATTTTCTATAATTGAAATCTTTTTATGATAATTTGCCAACAATTATGTATGAAAATGTGCTTTCATATCAATATGATAACACTCAGCGAACGCGAAAGTGATAGCAGTTTGAGAGTTTTACTTTGCATGTGCTTCGCTAATATTCTGACACTGTCTTTCTGTTTGTAGTTATTGTAATTGGCGCCAAGATGAATAGCCTATTTTTATAAAATTCTATCAACTAAAATACTATCGAAAACAAGCTCAACTGATGCTCGCCAACATGTTTGCAAGAGCACCAACAACAGTTTCGAGCCTAACAGCTGCAATGTGACTCGCCCTTTACAGCAGGACAGAGATACAAAATAACTTTTTCTCTATTCTTAGAGCTGAAACCAAAGCAACCGAAAGTTACAAAATTAGGTAGCAGCTATTGCAACTTGAGAGAGCTGAGAGAGAAAGCTGAAAGAGAAAGAGAGATAGAGATATAAAGAGAGCTTTGTGAGAGTTTTCAAAAGGATGTTAATTTACATTGCCTATTCATATATAGATACTACACTCGATTGTGTCGACCGCTGGCCGTACATATTAGTATAGATTAATGGTTGACGAGTTAAATCCGCTAACCTGGCTTATGGATAAAAACAATCGATCCAATCTATAGCTTCGCTAAGCCAATCTTCCACATAGCGAAATCTTTAAAAAAAAAACCCTCCTACTTCAATACCTGAAAACAAAGACAACTGTGGAAACAACCAGTCACATCAGCATCCATAAGCTATGAATATAAATTGAAAAATAAAACATAATTAAATACTAATAATTAAACATAATTAAAATAATGAACAAAAAACGAGGGTTACGATTTATGTTGTGTGCCTAATAATGAAAAAGCAGTAATTTATCATTGAACATTTTTTTTTTCCAAAATATTCTCAATACATTTTTCCATACGTTAGGACCAATTTTCGGAACACTATTGCCACTCAAAAGTGGGTATCTCCAAAATGAGCTATTTCAATAGCGTCAACGAAACATGTTCACCTCGCAAGTTATCTTTGTTGTGTGACATCGAATGACAAAAAGAAGTCATTCGATGTCAAGTCAGGGCTGGAAGGCGTATGACTTATTTCAATTCGATGTCTTGAGTGCTCAAGTGCACGGCGGTTGTTTATGCTTAATTCTCCGAATACTTCTGGCAATCAAATGGTACAATTGCGTCTTGAGCAGTTTTTCCGAAACAATTGTCAACCATATGTTTCGAAGTGTTTGGTCCTCGAACACCTTTTGTCTTTATGGAACACCCATACAGTCGATTGCTGTTTTTTTCTACGCTCATATGCATAATCCTGTTATGATGTCTCAGACGTTTTTTGTTAACTATAACTTCCGCCGGTATTTCTATGCAATTTCTTTACACCAACTGATACGATAGGGAAATTTTTATATTGTGCGATATCCAACGCAATCAAATGTAATTGACGGTCAAATTTTCATGTAAAATCGATACATATACAGAGTTGGTCAAAATTATTTATACAACGCGTGCATTATATTGCCTTTGTAACTTTGAAAGCCTTTTAGTAGTAGTAGTTGTTAGTATTTTTGGTACTCAGGTGCAAAAGTAACTGTTATTGTCGTATTCCTTGATCTATTTTTCAATAATAACTGTTCATGGGCTCTAAATAGAAGCATGTGAACTGATGCTTATCAGTTCTCAAAATTAATTCTACTAGGCAAATTCAAGATTAGTCTTTTATTTGCATTGAGTAAGTGAAGTTTCTAGTTGTTGTTTTTGGTTAAACTGGTACTTCTGCATCTGAATAAGCTAAGCTGTACAAAATTTCTCGAAAAAATAAAAAAAGAACTGACCGAAATCCTGTGTTTAACCCAAGAGAATGCAGACACTTACTAGGAGTTGTACTAAATAATCATACGTTGTATTGTATTGAGTTAAATGGATCGTATTTTGTGAATAAATATTACCTTTGAAACATAATACCAGGCTTGTTTTATTTCATAATTGAAAAGTTTGGTTATTTTTAGATCATTTTAGTAGTTTCTGTTATATAAAAGCTTTACATTGGGTATTCTGCAAGACAGCGCTGAGTTTGCTCATTCACAGTGGTTGTTACATGCCCATGCAGACATATGCGTAAGAAGTCCTGATAACGATATTATTTGTAAAATAAAAATTGTCCATAAAATAGCATTAACAGAGCAGTCAGTGACTGTTACTTATGTATTGTTCGAAACACTCTTTCAATTATAAACACTGCATTTCAAGTTGATATTGCTTTTAATAAAAACGAACGAAAACGCCTGAAATTGAATGTGGTAAATCTACTTTGGGATTTGAAACATTAAGAACGAATTTCAGAACGATATTTTTTAATATTGAGAGACTAGTGGCGTAGTTCACATAGACACGGAATGGCTGAATCGCCCCGCTAACACAGCTCACACTGGATGTTTCAAACTAGGTGGCATAATTAATATACTATTGAAACTACTATGTGTAAAAAGTACAAAACAGGATGCCGATATTGAGTAGAGCCTTCTGTTGCATACATACAATTATCCTCATATACACAGTAGTCTATGTAGTATATGAATTTACTCCAGGTGTGATGACACTGAGGATGCTATCGACATTGCTCACCATCGCCACAACTGTCGCGCTGTCATTCGACCCACGGTTGCCCAGGGCACGCGGTGCGATTCTGGATCCCGCTGAGGTTTGTGGCTGCTTTTATGTGGAAAATATTTCAGTTAAAAGCTTTGGCCTTAAATGCTTTCGACGCTCTTCCTACGCCGTGCTTTCGTTGCAATCACGATTATATCTGATTCTGACTATTGGCAGCAACGCCAACACCAAAAGTGGTTAGAGGTAAAGACCTGATTCACTTCATACGCAAATTTAATTCGCGAAAAGCACTCAACGCAACTCAACTAAAACGCCAATGTTGCTCTAATCGAGTTATTTCAATGTGTAGCGAATAATTTATATATTACCACATACTTACTACTACAAGTATATACAAGTATATTTAAGTATATTAATAACAATTTCAAATGTGATTAGCATCTATCTATGTACTGTATATATTAAATTAAGCTGACAATTGCAATTGGTAAATATATCTTGATGAAAGGTATTCAACTTTCAATTACCAACTACAACAATAAGAAACAAGTAAAAGTTGCATACCGTTTATAGATAAAACGTAAAATTTTGCAATAATCCACACGCAAAAAGATGCTCAGACACAGAAGTGCGACTATGACATCCAGCGTAGTGGCCCCTGGAAACTAGTCATAAGTAAGATGTTGTTAGGTGATTATAGATTCCTGCAGAATACCGGCCCATTGTAGCGTCTGCCAGGCAGAAGTGTTAGCGATCCAGTAGGCTGCATACTTTCTCAGACTACACCCACGCCCACACCAATATTAGATTTACATTTTCACGGAGAGTCAAAAAGCTCTCGAAGTGCTTGACAGTTTCATCACTAATTCAAAGACCACCACCGTGTGCCGCAGAGCTCATAATGAGATAACCGAGCACTAAATAATTTACCATATCTGTTTGTCTGAACATCAGAATACAGAGGCAAATTGTGAAGCGGATAAGCTGGCCAGAGATGTTATCGCTGTAGACATCCTTTCCGGTAGGTAGCCTGTAAGTTAGGAATCACATTACGATAGAACTGGTTAGCAAACAATAGATGGGATAATATAAACAACTCTATAAACTCACCTGGCTGAACTATATCCTTAAAAGAACAATCGAATTGCTTCGCCAGAAAAGACCACTTATCTCTGTTCTGGTGTCCACTAAGCTAGTGCTTAACTCCCAGGATTTCTGTAGAAGTTATAATAAGGTTGAGGAGGAGGAAAATATTGAGCATTTTCTATGCCATTGCCCAGCTCATAGTACAAAGAGACTACATAACTCATGCCTCCTAACATAACCGACATTGAAAGCGAATTTTCAACATGAGTTGGTGAAAATCTACACAACTGAAGTTCCAATCTGTTGGTGCGCATATTTTAGCTGTGCAACTTCTAAGATAAAACCATCGTCCATGGTTGAACCGCATACGCTAACAAAAAGCGCTGTGGCGTCCTTTGGAGCTGTTTATAAAATTTCTGCACCATTCTGGCATATGTACAGGGTCCACAGCTTCATCTCCTCCTGTCATCCATCTATTTATCTCATTCTTGTAGTAACGATACTGTCTCCGCAATACGCATCCGCAATACGGGCTTGAACTCCACAGAATCCAATACTTCGGAGACTCCAACTAAGCCGACCTCACGGAAACTATCAGTGCTTTCCAAGAAAATGTTCAAGCAAGCGGCAGCAACTGCGTCGCTAATGATTATTCATCAGAGGAATGTTTCGCCAAAGCAGGGCATCGTAAATGGTGTAACTTACTCTGCAAGAGTGTCCCGTGCAAAATGGTCTCAAGAGGAAAGAAGACATGCTCGCTACAATAACCATAAGGGTGATATAGCCGAATCTGCACCAAACGGCAACCGTCACACTGTGTAGATTATTTGCCGAAAAGGAAACCATCTAATGGCTCTAATTCGGGAACCTTTGGTAATATGTAGCAATATTCGTCGAACAAACTGTCACTTCCGTAACCCAATCTATGACGACTTTGGAAAAATGCCTCGCACGGCACTTCTAGTCGACAAAAATATAAATTTTTTTCCGCTGACCAACCTTTTTTCTACAAATAAAAAAAAACAGATTTAAAACAATATACCACCGCTCGAAGTGCAATGGATAGTGAAGCATCTCCCGCATCAAAAAGAAGACTTTGTAATTCCAGAAGCATCTAAGATCCTTTCAATTATACAATTTGTGAGCTGGCTACTGATCAGTTAAATAAGTGAGAGTTAAGCTGAGTTCATACTATGATAACACCACTACTCGTTCCGTCTACACGAAACGGAGGGCTCACTGGTGGTCCGAAAAGTTAGCCGCTTCGCTCTTTAATCGAGCGAAAAGGCTCGGTTGGTGGGAGGAACATAGATCATCTCTAACTGAATACAATAATCTCATAAGACAGTCCAAATGTAAAACTTAGAGAAGGTACTGCAATGATCTGCAAGCTTTACCATAAATTGCCCGTCTTCAGTCTCCATAAGGCAATCACTAATGTGAAAAGCAACGACATCTGACTTTTGAAGAGGCAGGCGGGTGTTTGCGTACTTTAACAATCGTCGTTGAAGTCTGTCATTATCACCATGTGGAATTGCAGCCCTTCTGGATAAGGGTAAAGTTCGTTGAGCTATCATGTCGACCTTTCAAGTCCCATGGGAGAATGGCAGTTTTCCAACTCTGCTTAGATGTTTTGATCGACGCCTTGTTAGCGTCAAGGCAATCATTGTATGGCTTCTCGCCACTACTTTGGTGCCTGTTGATGGATGCACCCTAACCGAGCTCAGTTCACATAGGCACTACATAATTGATATGCTGACAACCTGGCGATCATGGTCTCAGTAAAGTTTGGCCACGCTGTTTTTGACGTAATGTGTTCGAATGGTGCCCTACGGAAGGTTTCAGTATTAGTCCACAGAAGGCCAGAGCTAGGTATAGTGTACATCCAGAATACTATTTTAGAGTACTCCGACGACGTAAAAAAGCTGGAATTTTCTTCTTAATCACATTCCCAAGAAAGCAACAATGGCTCTCTGAGTATGAAAATGTCTGATTGTTCGGACGTGGGACTTTCCCCGAAGATGATCCCTTAAATCTATATGTCGATAGTAAGACCCACAGGTACCAACGCCGTCCTTGCCTGGTGGCCTCAACTGCTGCAAGTCTGTGCTTGAAGGCAGTGCGACGATCTACAATAGCTAGCATGACTGAGTATGTCATGTGCCATGTGAATCTGTCCCACTGCTGCAATAGATGTGATCATTGGTCTACATTCACTGTACATTTTCGCTCAATCCTCCCACCAACTGTGACTTTGAGATTTCAAACTGTAACTAGGTCGTAAGGGTATCTAAGGGAATAAATTTGAAATTTTTCTGATGAGCTGGCCATTCCTGGATCGTCAACTTCCATTGTGCGTCCATAACCTTTTTAGGGAATAAGCTAGGCTAAGTCCAAATCCTTCATTGCAAATTTCTAAGAAATTCTGCCGCTCAGCACTAGATACAATAAACCCTAAAACCAACGCACATCTCAGCTGGTCAGACTTGAAGTTACTCATGGGCTAATGAGAGTATTTGGGATAATGAATGGGTATAATCGAGATTGAGATATCATATAAACAAGCTATGTCTCACCGCATAAGCAGAGGACGGCGAAATAAGCCTACATCGGCTCTGCGACAGTCAGGCTTTGGTATGGAACAGAATCGAACGGATGAACAGCGCTTTTAATACGTCTGATATTGTCAGGAACATTCCTACAAAGAATATACTATGTCTCATTAAAGAGATAGAGAAGATCTTGAGTAAATAACATAACCATAGATTATTATTGTTGTAGGACATAAAATGATCTATAGTTTTCTTCTTCTTACTTATGTGTCCTGCTCTAGTCCAACCTGTTGAATAAACCTTAGTATTATCCCATTATCTAACTTTCTCAGTTGTTTTTCTGGGACAACGTAGCTGCCCAATATTCGAAATCTACTTGTGACTATTGCTTCACATTCTGCAATGATGTGAATATAGGTCTCTACCTTATAATCACAAAATCTGCATTCTGGGTATTTATATACACCCATCACACACAGGTGTTTCCTCAGTCGACAATATCCTGTTAGTATTCCTGTTACTGTTCTCAACTGGTTTCTTTCTAGTTGGAGCATTGTTGTCAGTCTGTTCGGTTCGAAACCCCCTAGGAATATTTTTGTTTGCCTTAGCCCTTGGCTCATGGCCCAGTGCTGCTTCTTTGTCCTATTTATTTCATTGCAGATTAGTTTCAGTATGTTGTTGTTGTTGTAACAGCTTCGTGTGAGCTGTATCAGGAAATTATATATACAAAATTTATTATATATGAAATGAATGTAGTAGTGCAAATCAATTTATGAATGTAAGAGAAAGACAGACCTCAGGTGTCAAGGTCTACGAAAAAAGCAGCATCAACTGGTCGGAACCAGAGGTCTAAAGGGCTCAATTGTGTCGGATGGGACGGGCAATTGAACAAATGAATTGTATCGTGCGGTGATTGACCGCAATCAGGGCAGCAATTAGTATTGCTTATCCCAATTCTATCCCTATAGCACTCGAGCATAACGCTCCATCCGGACCTTAACTGTGCAAGTTTCGCCCTGGCGCTACGAGGGAGATGTTTTTCGCTCTCATGAATAGGCGGAGGTCTTCCACCTAATATAATATTGTCCGTAAACGAGCGATGGCATGTTCAGTTGCATCTTTATGCAATTGGGCCTTTCCGGAAGTATAGTCATACTCTTCTATGTTGGTATCAGTGATAAAGCGATTTATGCTCGACTTATATATCCTGATATCAGATCTTATTCGGGTAGGCATTGATGAAGTGAGGGTGCGATGGTTCGGATGATCACTTCTGTACGCACCCACCAAGAGTTGCTTCGAAAGCAACTCATTATGTTGATGAACAGGCAGTATCATCGCTTCATTTTGCAAATGATCCTCATGGGTCATTTGCAAACAACCAGTGGCAGTACTCAGCGCACTATTCTGACTTCTTTGCAGGCATTGCCATTGAGTCTTACTTAGGAAAGGGAACCATACAGGAGCAGCATAATTTAGGACAGAACGTTGGTTGAACAGAAGAGGAGGGAGAATCCCACCCTGCGGAACACCTATCTTAAACTTACGATAACCCGACCTCACACCCCTAAACACAGCGTATGCCCTTCTACCATTAAGATAGTTCAATAGCCAGCGTTTCGTTTTATCGGGTAGTGAGGTGGAGTCCAGGTCTTGAAACAAGATTGCATGATAAACTGTATCAAATGCCTTGTTCAAGCCTAGAGCCACCATCACTGTACGTTCGCCTGGCCTCGGCCTATTATATCCATCAGCTATAAAAGTTGTGATTTCGCTTAGTGCTGAAGTCGTACCACGACCTTTCCTAAAACCGTGCTGGTGATCTGCTAGAAGGCAGTGTTCTGTCATTGAAGGTAGTAATAATGACTCAAGAACTTTCACTACAGATCAGCTTCACTGCCAGGTTTTAAGAGAGGTACAATCCTTGCTACCTTCCATACATCAGGGACAATTAGCTGGGAAATGGATAGGTTTAAAATGTGCGTGAGGTATGCTACCGCTATAGGCCCAATGTGCTTCAGCATCAGCATTGAAATGCCGTCTGGGCCGAGTGCCTTGGATGATTTTGCTTTCCCTATAGCAGCCAGAACCTCCTCACATGTAAAATCCACAAAAACTTCATGTCCTTTTTTCCTTCTAATGTGACGTATGGATTTACGCTTTAACCTATTCTGCTGAGAAGGGTGTGGCACACTTCTTTGACGATCCTATTTGCACTCCCTCAAATGTGACAGATGAAAGTGCTCTATTCTGCGGTACACCAGATATCTTTTTAATAGTGTTCCACAAACTTCGCGAACCCGAGTCACAATTATCCAAGTGCTCTAGCCAATTTGACTTTCTATGTTCCGCAACGAGATTATTCACCCGGATCATTGGCACGAATTTGATCACACAAGGTCGCTAAGCGTGCAGCTTCCGCTGGAAAGCCTGGCCTAATATTAGGAAACCTGCCAGCAGGAATATGCCTCTTTGCAGCCTTGGTGATCGCGTCTTTAAGAATTCTTTCACCTACCTTAACATCATTCGGAGGCAAAAGACCGCTGATTAATACAATACAACGTGTAAACTCAGTCCAGTCAATTGTAGTTCACAAAGACTCGACGATCCGATACAACAAAATCTTCCGGACGAGTAATGCTAATCACAATAGGGATATGGTCCGAACCCAACGCTATATTAATCGACCACTCAGAGTATGGATTAAGCGATTCACTGACGACAGTTAAATCAGGGGAGCTGGATGTGGTAGTACTCATCCTGATTGCACAATCCTCATTGATCGTACAAAAAGGAGAGCTATCTATTTGATACGCTATACTAATACCCCTAAGGTCATTACCTAATTCCAAGAACCACATCTCATGGTGTGCATTGAAAGCACCGAGAATAACTCTATGATCCCCTTGCAAGACATGGCACAAAATCGGATTATACCCAGGTTCGCAGCTGTTGACTGGTGGAAGATATAAGTTCACAAACTCAATCTCGACATCTCCGGACTTTACAGCCAGACATTGTGTCTCCAGAAATGAATTCTGTTGACCAACAGAAGGCAGTGAAAAAGGTCTGAAATACACTGTTCGATGAACGATGAATGCCAGTCCTCCTCCACTGTTCCTGTCTCTGTCCTGCCTGACTATATTAAAGTCAGCAACAGATTCCAGCCGACATGAGTCTGTGAGCTTGGTCTCTTGGACTGCTGCAATTAAGACGTCTTGACGCACCATATAGTCCACAATCTCAGCCAAATTCCCACGCAGGCCATTACAATTGAGTTGCATAACTCTAAAAGAGTTAAATCGCTGCTCAACTAATGGACTGCGAGCACGCATAATTTGTTGACGGGGCGGCGGAAGAATTGGCCAAGACTGCGTAGAACTATAGGAGCTACATGACCTCCGCACGGGTGACCGGGACACAGACGGGACAAGCATATTACTATGCGCAGATAGACAACACGACGCAGAGAAGTCAGTACTACTAACTCTATGAGATCTAAGAACAGTGCACCTCCTCATATGACACCAATTGTGACAGCCGTTACATCGCACAGATAAAACTTTGCGATGTATCTGATTGCCACGAACGGAGCATACCCAGCTTCCAACGGCAGTTGCTTGTGAGGAAGAGGTTGTTGCAGTTGCATTAGATGTAGGTACAACAACTGTTCTATCATTGGTAACAGAATTACAGTTACCTAAGCAGCAGCTACCAACAAATTGCTCTGTCCAGTCTCTATGAGATTGGAGGCCCGAACAAGATCTCAGGTGGCACATCTAGAACACTGGACCGAGGTTGCATTCCTGAAAATCTTTTTCCCACAAACAGAGCAGAACTGTTGACTCCATATAAAAAAATTGTATACATATATACCTGATACAGCCACTTGGGCTGAGTTGGACTACCTTTGACTGCACGAATCTTCTTGTGCAGATCGGTCCGGGGCGAAAACCCAGTCGTCCTTGGGAACATAGTTTCAGTATAGTTTCAGTATAGTGTGTTTCACAGTGCCACAAAAGGGCTCCAGTCCTACCTTTGTCGTTGCCACTCCTTTCTTGGGAAACCTATAGGATAAGTCATTTCCTACTATATTAGTATGTCCTGGCACCCACAGCAAGTAAACTTTGTTGTGTTCGCCGAGTTTTTCCAATATTATAAGTGCTTCCTACACTAGTTTGGACTTGACGGATATGTAGCTTAGTGCTTTCAACACCGCCTGATTGTATGATAGAATAGCAAAAGTCTGATAGCATAGCCCTGGCAACCTATTCCGTTTTCACTTAGCCTGCTTAGTAGTCCGTCTGCAACTAGGTTCCATAGTATGGGCGAAAGAACTCCTTCCTTGGACAACCTTTAACTGTTTGTATTCTAACGTTGATGCCACTCATCTATATTTTTTGGTGGGGTTTTTAATTTTTTGTTCATTCGATCACTCTTTACACAAAAAGTTAATTAGTGGAAAACAAAACTGGAAAAAAGATAACCATAATCAATAATGAAACAATTGCTTTGGCATGTGATGCGCAAATGGTGAATATACTCAAAGCATGCTGTTTACTATAATACAAATATAAACAAAATTCAAGAATGAACTATACGACTCGACGTCAAAAATTTTACTGTATGTATATATAGCTAACCCTCTCGCACACTGTATCGTTATTAAAAATCCCAAAAAAGATGAAGGTGTTAATATAATGCTCATAATATTCGTGTGTTATACGGCCACTAGGAGCAATTTTCTCTCTGGTAATTTTACAATTAAAAAAATGGTTGTCTATGAAGTCGGTTTTCGGACGATAATTTTACGTGATAACGTCATAAGAAAACATTGATGAAAACTGATTACAATAGACTATATTCAAATAAGCTGCTGCATTCGTGTTTCGTATTGATTCTATTATTTCGCTTGTTCATTTTGACTTCGTGCCTGTTGATGTCTGCCTAGCTGTACCCTGGCAGCCGTCGTACTGCCCTTCCCCTTGCCACTCCTTTCTATAAATGTAAACTATAAATGTATACTGCGAGAGAAAGAGATAAAACGCGTTTCTATATAGTTTGGCGTTGCCGGCATCAAACACAACAAAATTTAATTTTTAAATATTTCAATTAAATACAACTACAAATAAATATAACTCGTGGAATTTTATTAGCTGTATCTCAACTCAAACACTCTCTCGGTCTCACGCTCTTAATGTTCGGCTTGTATACGTGTTTGTGTTTTTTTGTGTGCGCAGCAAGTATTTTTGAGTGTCTATTAAAAAAGCAATTTAATATATTTACGCATATAAAATGTAACAACAACAACAACAAAAATGTACAAGTAAAGAGTGATAAAGCAACAAATAACAAAAACAGCTACAGCAACAGCAGCCACAAGTACAACAATAACAAGATCGTATATGACGTAAGCCGCACTCCTAATAACACTAATACGCAAACACACATATACCTATAGCTTTCACAAGCCAATGCTTCTCACACAAAGCGCCTTCACGCGTAACGTGAGAGGCATGGCTCTTTCGTATTTGGCGGCGTTCATCGATTTAATAGACGTTATCACTTCAAAAGTTACTTAACTTTAAAAAACAGCGTCCGTACAATATATTTTCAAATGAACATTATGGCCTCTTTTTTAGATGACATTCAATTAAAAACTCTTTTTGAACAAAGAATAAACCATTATTTTATTATTTCATTTAAATTTTACAATTACAATTATAATTCATGACTTTGCATAAATAAATTATTTATAAGCAACAAATTTTTTGGCATCGATTTATGTTCCATTACCCAAACGTTTCGGGTCGGAGAACCACAGTTGCTGCACGCGTCTTTCCAAAATATCAAACTGCTTCTCATATTACGACGAGGAATACGACCCTGGCGTATATCAAGTTGGCAGCACAATTTGTCTTGTGTGCGAAAAAGCTGAAGTATAATCGCTAAAATTTATTTTCAATTGTTTTAAAAACAAACTAAACAAATTTTAACATTGAAAAGGTAAGTTTTTTCTAGCAGTTAATTAAATAGATGTGCGTTTTATATTTAATATTTATAAAAATGCAGAAACTGCTGCCGTTGACTCTTTTGTGCTGTTGCCACGTGTTTTCCTTATAGCTTAGTTCTGAGATCCTTAATATTTTTTGCGAGCGATATTGTCAATTACTGCTGCGGTGTATAACATAAAAGGATTAGTGTGCCCCAATCATTCCAAAACGCAATTCAATATTGTTGGGTTTGAAAAAATATATAAAAGTTTATACACTTCTATCAGCTGCGTTTTGTGTCAATCATTTCGCGTACACATGCTGGCAAAACAGCTGTTCAATGCAAAGAACACTCCATTGACCTGGCAACGCTTATGTGTATTTCGGTTGCATTTGTTTTGTTATCTGCTTACGCACTGAAAGAGTTCGCGGCGAAAATTTGCGATTGTCGTTTTACAGCTTTTTTTTTCTTCTTTTATATGAAGTTTCATCGTTCGCGACCCTCTTCTTTGATCCCAGTATCAAGTTAAGCAACGACTTCGTAGTGTAGGTTATAATTTTCATTAAATACATGGTGTGACAACTTCAAGTTTTGTTTGTGTAATATGAAAAATTTGTGTATGACACTCTCACTCGAAAACATGCGAACGTCCCGCTGCCGCGTTTCACCAACGAATGCTTATCAAAAAATGCTTCCAGGTAACTGGAGGAGCACATGTTCACCTTAAAAGTTTTACTAAATTTTACAAACAAATATTCAGAGTCCTCAGTCACTCATTGCGTTCTAGTTTTTATACTCGTAACTACAATTAAATAAATCATATACCAACTCGAGCACAGATAATAATAATTTTATTATACAATTGATCCAGATACACAATATGGAAACGATCAAACTGCAAACATCAGATAAAAGGATCATAACTACAAACTTACAGGCCTCAAAGTGTTCTCGAAAAATCAAAAGCATTCTAGAGGCAAGCGGCACGGAAGGCGATATAAATAATATCATACCATTACCAAAAGTGCATTCCAAAATATTGCGCAGAATTGTACAGTGGTCAAATTACCACAAACATGATCAGTTAAGAGATGATAAGGAAAATTCGTTGGTTATAAGCGATTGGGACACGTTTTTTCTAAAACGATCTCGACGTATACTATACGAAATCATTATAGCCGCCAAATATTTGGACATCAGGGGACTAGTGTATGTTGCAGTCCAAGCCGCAACCAAATTGATGGACAATCGCGCTAGACCGAGGAGGTCCAGGAGAAAGATTAATGTGAGGCACTGTGCCTTCTGTAATCGATAAACTATCCTAGTAGCTGAAAATGAAGCACGTTCGATGTGGTGTCAGGTATTGAATAAACATTTAATTAATAGTTATTATGTTACATGCTGTTATGCAAGCTGCAAGAGCACAACAAAAAATTCTAAGACCATGAATATTGATGTTACAGATAAACCATTCGTTGTAGCCATGTTTCTGTATCTATTTTCGTGGCTGTCCCTAATATTGCAATTACAGCCGAGCTTCCATTTTCAATTTTGAGTTTTCAGTAAAGTGCTGTCACTTTAAGTGGAAATTTGTTTAGTTTTGAAGTACGATTCAAAGGTAACATGATAACCTGATGCACGAAATCGCAAAAGTACTTAAGTGGAAATGGGAGCATGGCTGATAGTCTCTACATTTTTGGGATAATGGGGTGAAAGTTGGTACAAAGACTTTTACCAGATATAGCCACTTTTTGTGATATTAGCCACTTGAAAAACTTGTTCGAATTTATTTTGTTGTAAATATTAAAATTTGGATTGAGAACTGCTATATATCAAAATAAAACTAGACCGAATAAAAATTCACTGAACATACAGTGACTCACAGACGTTTAGGTGGGTATTTGTAGGACATTTAGGAGATCATTTGGAGGGACATTTAGTTGGTCATTTGAGGGGCATTTGATGGGGACATTTGGGGAGTACATTTGGGGGATTTTTAGTGAGGCATTTGGGATGACGTTTGCTATATATACAGTGGACAATGGGGAGAGGAAAGGGTAGCAAGGGGGATGAGAGCGGCCAAGTTCAGATTGACGTAAAATTATTATTTTCATAACTTTTAAATAAAAAACATTTTTTATTTATTATTTATTTTTATTTAGTTACTCTCAAACGTTCATTTATATCGTTGCTCCCGTTATTTAATACATACAAGTACATAGCAAAAGGAACTTCGTTCCATCTTTTTTTTTAAATAATGTTAAGCAAATTATTAACTAAAAACCAACCTGATAAATTTCATCTCATTGCTTATTTGATGCAGTTTAGTTGAGACTTTAAAAAAACTTAAAAACGATTTTTTTTTTTTTTTTGTTTATATACAATATTGTTTTTTGGTGTGGTAGCCTTAATTTTTAACAACAGCCTATTCTACAGTCTATTTGGTTTTGATTCTTCCCACTTTCTTTTATTGTTTCTGTTGTGAATACCGCCTTTTTAAGTCTTTTTTTGTTGAATATTCGAGATGAATGGATGTTATAGTCAAGCAGCGACTACAGATGTTCTATAACATTACGATTGATCGACTGTATCGGCGGCGTCATTAAGTAAGGGTTGTTCCTGATGAGTCAGGTTTGCTTCATTCCTGCCTTATGCTTTGGGTCGTTGGCTTGGTAGAACTGGAATACATCAATGCAAAGACTATTGGCATTTTGGTCCAAATTAATTTATAATATTTTGAGGTATAAATTTCGCCTTTTCCACGGTTCTAGATGGGATAGATGGTTCTGGATAATTTTGTTGTGCATGAAATGATTAGAAAGAATTGAATTCAATTTTATAGAAAACTAGATGGTCCCCGCGACGTTGTACGCGGCAGTCTCCATTCCCTGCTACTCCTTCCCCCTGCCACTCCTTCCACCTTCCCCACCTTCCACAAGCTCCTTTACTCTACCTCCAATTCTATTAAAATTAGAAAAATCTGAAAATCTGTTTATCCAATCGCCACGAAACTTCACAGGCTCGCCCACGGGACTATTTTGAATATTGCCACAAAATTTGATCAAAATTGGTTGAGCGGTTTCGGAGACTATAGAGGACATACATACATACTTCCATTTTTATATATATACAAAGATAAATTTTAAATATAATAAAGTAGTAATAAAATTTAAAAAACACCAACTCATAATCATTTGATAGACCGCTTTATCCCATGACCAGCTGGTGCGACATCTAGCGTTGATTTTAACAACATTTAGTTCGCTTGCTAGCGCTTACGTGAAATTGTGTGGTCCTACCCACCTTCCACATACATACATGCTGCCATTTTTATATATATATATATATATATATATATATATATATATATATATATATATATATATATATATATATATATATATATATATATATATATTGATTTTAGATTTATAGTATTAATATTAATAAAACTAAATCAAATTTCTAAAATAAAAATAGCCTAAGATACTCCTTATTACATCAGCTATCTGCCAGTAAAAGTCCCGTCAAAATCGGTCCAGCCGTTTCAGAGATTAGCCGGAACAAACAGACAGACAAAAATTTAAAAAAAAAAATTTATTTTGGTATATGTACCGTGTATACATCATACGTATACGTGTATACATGTACGTGTATATATATGGATATATGCATTTAGTAAAAAGCGGTTATTTTAATATTACAAACACACACTCCAATTTTATTTATCTGTATAGATTATTTATTTTAATAGGGAAGATGAATAAAGTGTTTGGATGAAACTGTAAATGAAACCTGTACCTAGCCTTGCTTAATTCTTCTTATATGAACCACAGATTTGTGCGGGTCTATTTTTGTAAGTGGTCCGTTCTGAGCATATGCGGAACAATAAATTAATTTCATTCAGAATCTTAAAATTCGACCATATTGGTATAGGGACTACCCCTTAAAATGTTCTTTTCATACACTTTAGCTGAAGATTGAAAAATAGATTTTAAATATCCAAACTTGAAGTCTCTAATCTTTTATAGTCTACGAGATATTTTCGCTAGAGCAGACTGTGGTCGGTTCTGATCAAGAATATATGTATGTATATACTTTATGGGGTCTACCACTCCTCCTTCTGCCCGTTAAATAGATTTGCACATACTTAATATTCCCATTTACCATATGCTACAGGTTATAAAAAACAGACATTTTGTTTTTATATAACATATACATATAAATTTATGGCAGTAAATGTGCGAGATTAAATAACAATTGTTTTTCTTAGCGATATATATTCCTTCACACAAGTACATACGATATTTTTTTCTTCGGCAAAAAGAACATTCACACTAAAATTAATTTAAATGAAAGTCTACATTCTTCAAATGAATGTGAATTGAATGAATGAGTTTCCAAAGTGCACATTCATTCTAATTCATTCGAGACTTGTGAATTTTTGATGTTTGAATGCTTATGAATTTGAATGTCATGAATGAATGAATGAAAACGACAGCTTCGAATGTTATGAATGCGCTTCATGTTAGTGTATCTGTTTCTCTCCGATTGCTTGTTTCTTGCAGCGAAAATGCGAAATTTTAAAAGAGGTAGGCGTGTTCAAATTTTTGTTATGCAGAGTATGTCGAATTACGTTTAAGAATATAATAAGTAATTGTATATTAATTACTTTCAACACAAGTAATTAGTTAAAACTATCAACAGCATATTTGAAAAAATGTTATCAGAGTTTGAAAACACTCGCTCACGGTCTGCCCATTTCACTTCATTTCGGCTCTTGGTCGTGATTGAAGGGGGCAGGCGCTGGGTACTATTTAAGATACAGGGATGAAATGTTGTATACATGTTAAAGTGATCAAAGGGGTAGGGAAGAGGGGTGGTAAAGAAAAGAGAGGTAGGGGAAGGGCGCAGGGGAATGGGGAATGGGGTGATTGGAGAAGTGGTGGAAGGGACAGGAGAAGAGGGGTAGGTAGAATTGGAGCTAGATTAAAGAGGAATGGGGAAGGTGGGGCAGGGGGGAGCTCGGGGGTAGAGGGCTGGGGACAGGGGGCATGGGAGTGGCAGCGCCGGGAACAGGCAGAGGCGGAATCCGAAGTACATACAAATCTGATGACTAAATGGAAGACCATCTTCCGACCTCTACTCTCAAGATTTTTATAAGAAACAGTTTTTCTGTTACAGAAGCTCATTAATTGGCACTAACACTGATTGTCTCTTGTAGCAGTTCTAGCCAAACCTCTCCAGAAAATGGCATCAAAAAGAGAATATTCCAGTAACTGATTGCGGTTTCCTGTAGTATTGAATTTGTGCCAATGCATTGTAGTGGAGTTATGTCACTTGACGAATCCTGGATACAGTGGGGATAGTGTGGAATATAAATGTTGCAATAGGTTTTTTGAATTAAATAATAGTTGGCACTAGAATATATACAAATCTCTTGACTATCTAAAACACCATGTTCCCGCCTCAATTCCCAAGATATTGTGTAAGGAGTCCATATCCTGTTACATTAGCCCAATGATTCCGACTATCTCCTACACTCTCGAATGGTTTCTTGTACCATTCCTCTTCATAAATTCGCATTACAAAGCAGAATTCTGACAACACCATGTGTTTTCTTAAAACGTTTTCTTAGTATCCAAGCGCGGGTGCCAGATCGATATCGATAGTAACAAAGAAATAATGTAATTCTGCGCATAATTGAAGCAATTGGATTTGGCGCCGCTGCAAATAATAAAATTAGCAAAAAAAAAATGCAAGAGAAATGGGAAATTTTTTTTTTGAAGCGAGATTTTTGCGAATATTTACACTGTAGGCGCCAATTCAAATATTTATACGTCTTAATTTAATATGTAATTATAAGGTATGTATATATAAAGGAACATACATTGTTAATAAAAAGAAAATAATTTATTTGCAGTATTCTGTTGATGCAGACCCAGTACATAATATCCCGAATGTCACATCTGTAGTGAACAGCCAAGCATCGCGTGCATCACTAACTTCAGCAGCAAACATCAGACGAAATGTTTAACAAATGTCCTCCAAATACTAAATATCATCAGCGGTAAACAATATAGTCACGTTTAAATCGATGTACGATTTTTCTACATCAACGTCTTCAATCATAAATAACAATACATGAAATCAATGCATAATTGTAGTCATTAAAATAATTCAAATCTTACTTTGTAATGCAGTTGGTCTGTTGTATCAAATGCTTTTCAAATTATTGTTTAATGTACTTATTTCTGCAAACAAGCACTAAAATATATTGTGTGTACGTTTATTGTCTTTTGTACATTAAATATACATTTTATTTTTAAAACTGATAACCGGTAAATTTCAGTTAAAATAACCGGTAAATGATAAGCAAGAAGTAAATCGGTTAACCGGCTACCGGTAACGCTGTTAAACTGTTTTACATACCCTAGAAAGTAGTATCTGAAGCGAAATAACAATGAGCCAGCGTGTGTTCAAGTAATAGAACAACAAGATCTACATAATCAGGAGTCATTCGCCGGACCTGTAATAATTGTGGTAGAGCATTTACTACAAAACACCTAAAGGAATGCAAAGCGAAGGGAATGGCTGTAGAAAGACTGGCAATTTTGCAGAACAACAAAAAATGAAAATTCGGACAACGCGAACGATTATCAACACATGGAGCTAATCAAGGAGCTAGCAGAAATGAAAGAATAACAAGTGTCAATCAAGTAAACTGGACATATGCAGGTAAGGAAAACGTAAATTCTGTTTCAAATGAATATAGTTAGTTCGTGTAAGACATATGATAAACATTATCAAGTAAACGCAAGTAGTAGCGGATTAGTCCAGTGTCTATCGACCAAAATATATCGTATGCAACATGAAGTTGTGAAATTTAAAACTGATACGGGATCAGATGTAAATTGCATAAGTACCACTAGGTCTAGTTAAAAAACTTAAGGTTAAATTGGAAAAATTAAAGAAAAATTATTTTATAAATGATCACAGTATTTGGTATAGCAGAACTTAAATGTATCGACACAAAAAACGACAATGTTGAACGAGCTGCAAACTTTGTAGTTGTTAATGACTCCTGTGAGCCAGTTGTGGGCTTAGAAACATGTATCGAGTTTGGGTTGGTAAAGCGCATGGATGTACAAGCTGTTTCATGCTTGCCATTGACTGGTGTTGAATTCTTGGATAGTAATAAGGATGTGTTTGGTGGAATAGGAAACTTCCAGGGAAAGTATCTATAATACTCATAGAAGGAGCAACAACAGTGTTGCATTGTTGGACAATTAGCAAATAAAAGAGTCTATACGATTTTGAATTAAGCAAGTGGATTCTGTCAAATGAAACTGGATGAGCGTAGCTCAAAACTAACAACATTTATGACTCCGTATAGGCGTTTTAGATGGAATCGTGTGCCATTCGGAGTTAACTGTGCGCCTGAAATGTTTCAAAGAAAAATGGTACAGGTTTCTGGAGACATTCCTGGAGTTGTCATCTATTTTGATGATATGGCAATTGTTGCAGAAAGTCAAGAAGAACATGATAAAACGTTGAGCCTTGTTATTGAGCTAGCTCGAATCAATAGCCCCCTTTGCGTGATCAAATTCGTGGATCTCAAATTCGTGCCAATGATCCGGGTGAATAATCTCGTTGCGGAACATAGAAAGGCAAAATGGCTAGAGCACTTGGATAATTGTCACTCGGGTTCGCGAAGTTTGTGGAACACTATTAAAAAGATATCTGGTGTACCGCAGAATAGAGCACTTTCATCTGTTACATTTGAGGGAGTGCAAATAGGATCGTCAAAGAAGTGTGCCACCTATTTCTGCAGACAGTTCGTGCCACACCCTTCTCAGCAGAATAGGTTAAAGCGTAAATCCATACGTCACATTAGAAGGAAAAAAGGACATGAAGTTTTTGTGGATTTTACATGTGAGGAGGATCTGGCTGCTATAGGGAAAGCAAAATCATCCAAGGCACTCGGCCCAGACGGCATTTCAATGCTGATGCTGAAGCACATTGGGCCTATAGCGGTAGTATACCTCACGCACATGTTAAACCTATCCATTTCCTAGCTAATTGTCCCTGATGTATGGAAGGTAGCAAGGATTGTACCTCTCTTACAACCTGGCACTGAAGCTGATCTTGGTTTCTCTTATAGGCCCATATCGCTTCTTTCACCTGTAGTGAAAGTTCTTGAGTCATTATTACTACCTTCAATGACAGAACACTGCCTTCTAGCAGATCAACAGCAAGGTTTTAGGAAAGGTCGTGGTACGACTTCAGCACTAAGCGAAATCACAACTTTTATAGCTGATGGATATAATAAGCCGAGGCCAGGCGAACGTACAGTGATGGTGGCTCTAGGCTTGAACAAGGCATTTGATACAGTTTATCATGCAATCTTGTTTCAAGACCTGGACTCCACCTCACTACCCGATAAAACGAAACGCTGGCTATTGAACTATCTTAATGGTAGAAGGGCATACGCTGAGTTTAGGGGTGTGAGGTCGGGTTATCGTAAGTTAAAGATAGGTGTTCCGCAGGGTGGGGTTCTCTCTCCTCTTCTGTTCAACCTTTATTTGGCAAATATGCCCCTTCCTCCTCCCCATATAAAACTAGTGACCTATGCAGATGATTGTTCTGTTTTATCCTCGGGTGTGACTGTAGATGATATCTGTGCGAGAATTAATATTTATTTGGATAATTTATTAATTTTTTTCAATGCTCGCAACCTTAGGCTTTCAACTCATAAGTCATCTGCCTCCATTTACACTTCCTGGACTAAAGAGGTGAGGATGGAACTAGATGTCTTTGTTGGAGGTCTAAGGGTTCCTACTATTCAGTACCCGATAATATTGGGAACTACATTTGACCCATTGCTTAGATTCTCGGCTCATGCCACCAAGACAAATAATCGTCTTAAGTCGAGAAACAAAGTGTGGAAAGCGATTGCCGGATCTTCTTGGGGTAAGGACAAGGAGACTGTAATAACAACTTATAAAGCTATTGGACGTTCTATCCTAAATAATGCTGCTCCTGTATGGTTCCCTTTCCTAAGTAAGTCTCAATGGCAATGCCTGCAAAGAAGTCAGAATAGTGCGCTGAGGACTGCCACTGGTTGTCTGCAAATGACCCATGAGGATCATTTGCAAACTGAAGCGATGATACTGCCTGTTCATCAACATAATGAGTTGCTTTCGAAGCAATTCTTGGTGGGTGCGTACAGAAGTGATCATCCGAACCATTGCACCCTCACTACATCAACGCCTACCCGAATAAGATCTGATATCAGGATATATAAGTCGAGCATAAATCGCTTTATCACTGATACCAACATAGAAGAGTATGACTATACTTCC